>OX411307.1:45421054-45606892 GCA_948150685.1 Rhaphigaster nebulosa
CAAGTTCGTTGTTTGCTTTGTAAATCCCAAAATCCTTTTCTTTTTATTTATACATTATTTTCTATACTAAGACATTTACAATTTGATTGTTAAGAGATTCGAATATGCTCTTTGTGTTGTTAATTTTTTATCAATGTTTTTTACTTTTCCTTACCTATACATGAAATATATAGTAAGGGGAAGTATTGCGATCGTGAAAATTTTCGAATTCGAGTTTTCAACGGAAATGCAAGTTTTAAGGTCACCTGAGTCCAAATAACCAAGTCTAGCAAAATGAACTGTGATTCTGAGTCTGTGTATGTGGACAGCCTAGCTCAAAAACGAAAAGTTGTACGATACTGAAATTACATATCTAAGGATGGCACATGTATGTGATGTTACAGCAACTTTTCCGTCAAAATCGGCTTACCGGAAGTGCCACTTTATATAATCGATTTTACTCTTCTTTTTTTTTTTTTTTTACAATTTTCTCGAAATCGGTTCTAACGATTTTGATGAAACTTGCCGAAATTATTCTTCATAAAGGTCATTAACTTCTTTTATATAAAGTACATCATCGAGGAAAGGCAGGGAAAAAAGTCAAGATGAAAAGAATATTTTATTTGCGCATAACTTAAAAAGTATGCATTTTATGATAAATTTTAAATTTTATGATAAATGCATGAAATCGTATGAAAGGTAATTAAATTATCTAAAAAAACAAAACAAGAATCATCAAAATCGGATCAGTACTAGCAAAGATACAGCCCATCGGACTAACAGGAAGTAGCAATTACATCATGGATTTTACAATTTTCTTGTAAACGGCTCAAACGATTTTGATGAAACTTGCCTAATGTCTACTCCTTAAAGCTCTTTAACTTTTCATGTTTGTAGTATATCAACGAGAAATGCAGAAGAAAAAGTTATAGCGAAAAGAAAATTGTATTTGCTCATAATTCAAAAAGTAAGTATTTTATGGTAAATAACTTATGAAATCATATGGAAGGTGATTAAATTCTCTAAAATACAAACAGGAATCGTCGGAATTAGCAAAGATACAGCGTATGTTATGAGGAATCCAAGGCCCTAGATGGATAACCGAGCGCATCCGAAAGGAGATGGATGCGACACAACCTACTCCCACCAATCCGCCAATCTGTTGTCAACAATACGCTCTGTAATAATGTAATGTAAGAATACAAAAGTAGAAATTAACTTAATAATTTCTAATTTTATATTATTTAATGGAAACAAAATGTTTCCATGGAAACTAAACCGGGTCTTTTAAAATATGTTTTCAATTAGACAGACTTAAAATATATAGGTGGTGTACAGAATCGTACTAAAATTGTTCAGAAAACTGTTTTATTGTACTTATAGAAGATGTGAAGAATTGAATGCTGCTGAGCTTATTCAAAGTATTGTTTATGTGAACTCTTAAAAATTATATTAAAAAGATAATTATTATAGGACGATAAGGGAAAGTTGTGTGATGCGGGCACCACACCTGATTTTTAGATATTGATTCTATTCATTTATTTTTTCTATGTGCTTATTTTATTTTATTTTTTGTATCATATTACTAAATTTATGTATATATATTTTTGTACTCATAATGAGATGTAAATAATTATTTTAACGATAAAGTTTTGGCTAAACGGGTGAATTAAATTTTTTTTTCTCATTATTTTTTGTTAGTACTCATTTATGTTGCTTCATTAGAATTCTTATTTCTTTTATTATTTTTATATTATTTATGATCCTCATTCGTTTGTTTCAATATGTAAGCCAGAATTGCTATTTTTTTGTTTGTACGCCATAGTTATTCTTAAGTGACTTCGTCCCAGAATAAAGTTTGCTTTCTAACATATGTGGGACAGACCTCCAGAATTTATGCTCATAAATATAGCATTTACTGCAATAAGGAAGATACGGCCTTGGCGAGTCATGCTATAAAAACAAGCATAAATGTAACATCGAAAAAATAAAGTAAAAGTTCTTGAAAGAGAGAAAACCCAGTAAAAATGGTTAATTATTGAAATGATGCAAATCGAGAGAACAAACAATGCCATCAATTCACGTAACGATTTGATAAAGCTAAATTAATTTTATCATAATATCCTAAAGTGATTGAGCTGAAAATCGTAATGAATGCCATGTATATATGTTTGTTTTTATTGTAACTTTAGTTCAAAAACATTCATTATACATTGGTACATTGTTGGAATTCTATATTAATTACGTTAGCCACACCACACTGCATATGTTAAAGTTTGTTTTTTATTGTTTATGGTTTTTATTTTTAGAATTTTATACTGATTTTTGGCTTTTAGAGTTTTATATAATTCTGTTTTGACTTTTGTATTTTGTTATATGTTACTGCACACAATACCTTTTTGTGATTGTTGTTTCGATAGTGTTTTACCATGTTAATCTGGATTTTAATTGATGCACTAATAGGTTGATTTTATAATGTTTTAAACGCAATTTTTAAGTTTTAATTTATGACTAGATACTGTGGTTGACTGGGCTATTGTAACCGGAGCTCTACATATTAAGTAAGAGAACTTTTGTGTATTGTAAATTATTTGGCTTGGACGAATTTTAAGTTTTAAGTTGATATAATGTAACTATAATTTAGTTGTTTATTATAGAATCGAGTATTGAATTTTATACTTAGTAGGACTTGGCCTGTTGCTCACCGGCCAATAAAATGTCAAAGATTTGGAATTTGATAAATAATGAAAATCAATTAGATTTTTCTTATAGTTTATGCACGTAATACAATTGGAAATATAATTTAATCCATTTTTAAAAAGTCTCTGAGCTGTGACTGAATTTTTATTTTCTTTGTTATTATTGTGTTTTTTTTGTTGTTTTTTTTAATTTGTTTTTCTTTAATTTCGTTTCTTTTTTTAATTTGTATTATATTTTCATTATTCTTATTATTCATTCAGGAATATATATATATATATATATATATATATATATATATATATATATATATATATATATCATTTGAGAGTGAACGGTTGAGTGGTAATTACTTAATTACATTGGTATAAGTAAATTAATTAATTAATTAATTGGTAATTAATTAACGACTGTTGGTGGGCTATGTAAATAAATAAATAAATAGTTTAACCAATGAAGTGCAATTTATTTTTCAGTGCTAAGGAGGATCCCATTCATAGAAACGTCCTGTATGCTACAATAAAAACAGTTTAAGAAAGTAGTTGAAAACTTTATATGACCTACTACCCGATTTAAAGTGTCAAATATTTAATATATATTTGTGTAGTTATGGTAACGAGGGTCAAGATATTTGGAGAATTGTTTCCACAATTCGTTATTAACAAAAAATTAATTGAAATATCAAAAAAAAAAACGTGGTTAAATTTTTATCTTCCAAGCCAATAGATGATATTCCGCAAACATTATAAAAACGGTTTCAACATTTCTAAATACGGTTTCATGCTTAACATGAATAAGGGGGGTACATGGTCCCACACCTAAATAGGATATATGATATGGATATAAAATTTCAAAAGTTTAAACCATTAGCCACTAACCTAAAAAATCAGGCGTACAGGGCTATGCTTAAGTACTTGGATGGGATCTGCACAGTACAGGGATGAACGTCAAAAGCTGCTTGAGGAGGACATGAATGGAAACCGGGTTGTACAGCCATTTTGACGATGATGAAAACATCAGATCTACTACCTTTTTGAAAACGTATGAAAATAGCTACTATTATAATAATAGTGATACTATGCTTACTGCTCCTATTAAATGATTATGCCTGGCGCATAAGCTCAAAAAATTACAACCATAACCCGACATGGTTTTTATTTATTTCATTATTTTTTTTTTACATTTCATAATTTTAAAATAATAGCACTGCATTATAGTATAAATGTTTTAATTATAAATTTAAATTAATTAAAACAAAAACATAAATTTAGATGAATTATGTAAATAATAAATCGTGTTTGTAACTAAATGTTATGGTCGGTATTAAATAAAATATATATATTTAATTTTAAGGAAATATTGTTCGAATTTATACGTTGGGACTAGCTGAATAAGTATTGTGCCATAAATACAAAAAATATTGAATATTCAAATTGTAATAATACGATTCATTAAATAATAGGTTCGTATAGTAGACGAATAAAAACTATTTTGAACAACGAATAAATTAATTATGAATAAATGATTATTCGTTGTGGAATAATTTCGATTCGAACAATCCCTAGGTAAATAAATATTCCTCGCCTTATTGATTTAGATCAGAAATCACACTCCTATTTTGTTTTGGCATTTATCACAGATTTAAAGCCAAATAAACATTAATTGGCTAGTCTCGTCTATTGTTAAGTGAAAACGCGGCCCAGGATCCATTGATTAGCTCGAATTTAAACGAACAATAGACAATTTAAGTTCGCGGTCCATGTACAGCAATAGCTCAAAACAAGTTGAAGTTTCAGACCCCAACTTCGTCTTGTAGGTAATGAAGTCATCAACTTACCCAGGGGCTACTTCGAATTTGATTCCGACATAACCGAAGCACTTAGTTAGGCTAAATATAGAATGTGTATATTTTAATAAACTGTACCACTTATTTAACTGTACCTGAACATATTTTAATTAACGTTAATTATTGCACAACTGAACTTAATCTATGATTATTTAAAAAAAATAAAAACGGTATAAAGTTTTGAGATAAAATATAATCATTCTTTTTCAATAATCACAAATTTCATTTTTGAACTATTCAAATAATAAAAACAAACAAAAAATGGAATAATTCTCCCTAAAATGATTTCAATGAAAATATTTAATCTACTTATCTATCCTAATATGAAATATATATATATATATATATATATATATATATATATATATATATATATATATATATATATATATATATATATATTTAGATGTAATAGGAAAAATCATTTAATGAATTTCGAGACCTTAGATATTTTATTATTAGAAGAAAAAATTGTATTTTTCAATATGCAGAAAGATCTCCAGGTAAAATAAAAATGTGCAATATTTTATCTCATATTTTATCTTGACGTTTTGATAATTTCCATGGTCATTTTCAAAATGATGTAGACATTTTTTTATTTTGACATTATAAATTTCCTGACTTGCGACGAGTCAACATTTATTCTATTATACTGTAACTAAGTTTATACTGCATCAAAATAAATCACTTATTTATAAAATAATCACAATGGATAATTAAAATAATTCAACCAAAATTATATTGCTTGCTTGTATGGGAAAAAATATTTTTTTAATAAATAATAAAATAAGAGACAGCTTTTGATGACATGCAGCTGATATTGAATAGTATTACATTTTATTTTTGTGTTTTAAACTCATATTGTAATATAATGTTAAGAAAGATAAAAATTGGATATCCTGGCACTGATTCTGGACACCATTAGGTAATGGTCTGTGTCCATGTTAGCGCCTCGAAAGGATCTGTGCCTCCTACTGATCAGAATATGATCTGCATGGTTAATAGTACTTCCGTTTGGAGAGCGCCATATTCCTTTATGAATTTTCTTTCCGGGGAATAGCGAACATCCAACAATCAGGTCCTTAGATGCAGCAAAGTTAATCAGCATTCCCCCATTCTCCTTTGTATCACCATGGAGATTATGCGTTCCTTTAATTGGTCTGAAAACATGCTCCTTGCCAATCTTCGCATTAAAGTTCCCATGATTACCTATATATCGCTCTTTGGGCAGCTATGGATGGTCTTATCTAACTGATCATTGAACGCTTCCTTCAGTTTTAGACTAGGAAATTTTATATTATTTGGTTTTTTCATGTATTATATATATATATATATATATATATATATATATATATATATATATATATATATATATATTATGCTTTTAAGTTATTTTATGACTAATATACAGAATACAAATAAATGTTATTATCATAACTAAAATAATTACCGTCAGTTGGTCATACTATTCCCAGCCATACTCTTCTGTCATCCCGGCTAGTGGCCATGACGGAACGGACAAGCTAGCTCGATCATTTAGCTTGTCATTTGCAGTGGTATTTGGTATGACTTTTCCGCTTTAGCTCATGGACACATTAATTTTCTAACATGAAAATACGTGATAGGATTTGAATTAGACAGAAAAGAAATGCAAGCGACAGAAGTCAGAAAACAGATAGAAAATACAGATAAAAAGGGATTGCTAAAAAACTCAGTTCTATGAATAAATGTGAATTTGTTTTTTATAAACTTTTATTAAATTATTCATATGATGGTGCTTATTCCCAATGTAGGTAGGGCATACATTTGATAGCGAAATCAAACGCACCTTTATTTAATTGTAATAAAGCTGGTCTAATATTGGTCTAAGTATCAAAATAAAACTTTATTCATAATTTTTAGGTTACTACATTTCGTCTTTTAAACCATTTGATAGCATTTTACGTTTAAAACCATTATAAGTATTTTTCGCTCTTATCATTCTTTTATTTTAATATTTTTTATAATTAGAAAATAATATATTTCGGAATACCTACTTGTAACTTTAAAATTTTTACAATTGCATACGTAAGAGAATTTAATTTTTTTTTTTTTTAACGATTCATTCGTTAATGCTTATTTAACCTAAAATATATATGAAATGATTTTTTTTTTCATAAAATATGAATCATACTATCATGATCTCCAAGTTCTAAATTATTAAAATTAAAAAAACAAATATCAATTAATGATTTTATTTTATAAAATTGATTTTTTATCAGCATGGTCTCCAAGTTCTACAGTTTTAAAATTAAAATAAAATAATAAATTAATATAATTTTAAATTGATTTTTCATTATCGTAGTCTCCAAGTTCTACAGCTGTGAAATTAAAAAAAAAATATATATATAATTTTTTTTTCTATAAAAGTCCCCCCTCCCCCCAGCTTCTAGGGCCCATTAAACGAAACGCTTGAGCACTTGTCGATTTTATTTTAATGAAAAATCACTAAAGAAATTTTTATCGAAATCGGCGACGGTCAGTCACGGAGTGACTAAATTCAAAAAAAGTTAGATTAACTGTTTAAATAATAATTTTATTTTGCTAACTAATTAATAATTAATCCCACTCACATTTAAAAATCCGAAGCTTTTGAAGTTATCAATAATGGATTGGACTTAGGCCGCTTTCTAACTAAATTATTCAACTATCAAAATTACAGTAAAAATTTGCATCTTTAAAATTATCGTGTTTTATGTGACAACTTCAAGTGGCATATGTTACTTCAGTTAACAATAAACAACTGACAAATGAACTTAGACCACTTTCGTCAGCTCATTTTTGATGAAATTTGAAGTTGAGAATGTATTTCTGTCAAGGCGTTAAGGGATACCATCCCGCACGATGTTAGTGTTGTGCGGAACTATTGCCGCGTTCAAAGACATGGTCTGTTTAACCTGTTAATTTAATCTGTTAATCTCCACCGCACATAACATTATTTAAGCCTTAAAATCGGACAAAAGTCCAAATCAGTAAGTTTGTGAAAAACTCCATTGAAGCCATCATTCCTTCAGCTCGATAACCGGCTCATCAAACTGTAATCAAATAACTTTCCCCCACTTATCCCACTTCTGTCTGGGTAGTAAATTAAATCGGAGCTCAGACATTGCCAGATTTCAATTTTCATAGTTATCAGCGGTTTCATCCGTGATGGTTGTTTCCTAAACTGAAATGGTGTGTTTTGAGCGCGTACTTCAGTTTAGTGATAAGAGAGTGATTAGAGCTTGCTAATTGAGAGTGGCTCCATTTTATTCGGCGTGAAAACAATTATTAAAATACGGTCATTTGACTACTTTTTAACTATTACGATATGCTGAAAAATAAACTACAAACGACAAACCAAATATCAAACCATAAAGTAAGCAATCATATGTTTGTTGATTTAAGGTGAATGCTTTTATATATACAAATTGATGCAGGCTGTTGCTATTTCACCAATTTTATTTATATCGATGCAAATTTTCGCCCTACAAGCCATCCTCAGGCATCTCTGTAAAAGGCCCTCATTTAGTCAAATTTATAACACATCAGAGAATTAAATATTCTAATAAATAACCATATACATACTAAAAAGGTTTTGAAAATGCATATAATGCCATATTTAAGTCCAATCAGGACCAAGTCCAAATATACAGCCTGACTAAAAAAATAAATAATTATAATAATAACGCAATAACAAAATTGAGGTTGGATCAAATTTCATTACAGTTAAAATGCAAAAATCTTATTAAGTTTATATCAATAAAACACAACTTTAAACATAAAATAAGAATAAGGGAGCCATCTCAGTCATCACAGGTGAAACTCCAAAGAAGAAGGCAATGTAATGTTACAACCAATTATGACAACTAAAATAATTTACTAAGCAATCATTAATCATTATGCAACAATTATGGCTATGATGACTGAGATGGCTCCCTTATTGTTATTTTATTTTTAAGGATGTGTTTTATTGATATTATTTAATAAGATTTTTGCATTTTAAAATGTAATGAAATTTGATCCAACCTCAATTTTGTTATTTCGTTTTTATTATAATTATTCATTTTTTAGTAACGCTGTATATTTGGACTTGGTCCGGATTGAACTTAAATATTGCATTATATGAATTTAAAATACTTTTTTAGTATGTATATGGTTATTTATTAGGATATTTAAATATATTTAATTCTGTGATGTGTTATAAATTAAACTAAATAAGGGCCTTTTACGGAGATGCCTGAGGATGGCTTGTAGGGCGAAAAATTTCATCGAAATAAATAAAAGTGGTGAAATTGCAATAGCCTGCATTTTTCTTATAAGCAATTATATTTTTCTACCTATTTGATCTTCCTTAGTTATTGTTTCAAAATATGTTAAAACAAATTGTTTACTTCAATTCATAAAAATGATTATTCATATCTTCCTTTATTCAGTCTTATTTAAAAGCTCTCTTCAATTCCATATTTTTTTCTCCATATTATCTTTGTTTATCAGTTGAGCTTAATTAATAACAATTACGTGCCTTCGAATATAGTCCAGAATATCGCACTAGAAAGTGTAAAATTCAGTAAGATTCTAATTTAATTAAAATACTAGATTCAAGGAAACGCTCCTATCAAAAATTCCTATGACATCAACCAATAGGAAGGCCCAAAAGGCGAGTGCCAACGGTTTAATTAATAAAGTCTCTTAAATAAAGTCAGTTCTATGTCTAAATCTGTTATTATATTTACCCTTCATTCCATCATATAGTTTAGTTAATTGGAAAACGCGACACCCTTGTAAAAGGTCTCCAATGGTATTTACAATATCCCAACCTAGTGACCATAGCAGGGGAGGGTCTGTGGTCTCTAGCCTTTTAACTAAATAATTCAGTTTGATTGACCAGTTCCCTTCTGGAACAGATTCAAATACAGAGTATATTAAATAAATAAATCAAGTAAATGCGGTTTCTGGTACCCCCACCTGCCTTAGAAAAGCAGATTGCCAGAAACATAGTAATATATATACCCTTAAATTCCTCCAAAAGCCAACTAAATTAAATTAAGTAATAGGACGGTAGAAATAGTAGGGATATTATAAAAATTATTAAATATTAATTAATTAATTTTTGATAAATCAAATAATAGCTTAGAGAGCGAATAATGCACATTTTACGTCAAAGGTATCTTCACGAGTAATGAAGCCGGGGAAGATTACACAGACAGCTTTAGTCTTCCAAAAGTCTTACACATCAAGTAACACTTTAGTTCACCTAAGTATTCTCATCAGCGGAACAGAACCTGGCACAAACTTACATTACATTTTAATGTAATAAACATATATATATATATATATATATATATATATATATATATATTTCGGTTGGCACTATAAACCGTGGGGATCTTTGGCCGCGCGATATGGTATTCATACATGGAAGACCACACCGCGATTCTCAATTTTAGGTACACGGGGTAAGGTCATCACTCCTACGCCCGGCCTATGTGAGTTGCCTCCAAGTAAGCTGACGGGGCTCACATACGCAGGAGATGATAAATTACTCGAATTATTAATTTAATTATATTAAATTAATGCAGGTACCGAGGTTCGAACTCACGACCTTTGGGTTTGTGAGTAGGTGCGTTAACCCGCTCGGCCACCCCGACCTCCATTAAAGTAAATACATCAGTCGACTGAAAAATTAACATTATATGTCTCCACTTTTATTCTGTAATGTTTTTTAGTGAACACAAAAACTTCCCTTTAATATTTCTTCATTTTTGTTTCATCTTTCGTCATCGGGAAAAAGATCCAAGGTCTTTGGAGCCAACCGAAAAAAAATTATAATAAATAAAAATATATATATGTATTTTTTTTTACCCATAACTCCGCACACATACATATTTACAATTATATATATATATATATATATATATATATATATATATATATATATAGAGAGAGAGAGAGAGAGAGAGAGAGAAAGAGAGAGAGAGAGAGAGAGAGAGAGAGAGGATGTCCCAGGAGGAAATGCCAGTAATTAAGGGAGGTGAAGTGTATCAATAATATAGTTCTGTGCCGCTAACCGCATCTTCTTATCTCAATTCGTTCTATAGATATGATTTTGTAAATGGTTTTCCAAGAAAATCACGTTTTTTCTTAAACAAATCCAAATTTTTCTACTGTAACTGAACATTTCTCAATTTTTGTAACCATGTTTTGGAATCGACAATGAATTTTCTATTAGATAGCGACCAATTTGTAGGAAAGTATTGCTTCGACGGGCGATCACAGCAGTCAAAGCAAAGTAAACAATTAAAAACGAATCATTTTCAGAAATACTCGGTTGAATATCATGGAATGAATATTCTAGCTACGAAGCTTGGGGAATTTAAAAAAAAAAGTTGTTCATTTCATCAGCTTTCAAAATTAAAAAACTTTGCTAATCTAATTTCGAGGAGATATTGAGGAGGTTGGGAGATCTGAAGACGTTAGATACATAAAAGTATCCGAGTACCTATTATTATTTTTTTTTGCCCTCCGGCAGACGGATATTCTATTGTCATAATACTATTTTTCTTCAAGCTGAATGCATTAGTGTTTTTAAAGAAATAAAAGTTATAATTATTATTATTAGCAGACGATTACAGACATTAGATATTCATTGAATTGCATAAATCTAAATATATTTTTGACAAGAAGGCAGAACTTTTGCTAGTTCAGTCATAGGTGGGGGTGGAATAGGAAAACTTAGAAAGGTGGGGCGGATTGGGAAAAATCCTTGGGCGGGTAGGCCCAAAGTTGTCACGTCTTCTGGACTGCCACTTAAAAAAACATTGGGAAAGAAACAAGACATTGGGGCCGGAGAGTTGAGAGTTGACCGCTTCGCAAGCCCAAAGAGATAGCTAAAAAAATACAGATAGTATCTTCAAACGGATTCATTAAATAGTTTCTTACATTTAAAGTCAATTAACATAGTTCATTTGGAAACAAATTATTTTTAATTTAAACAGATTCTACATGGCCAGTAGTTTTTTTTAATAATATAAATTAAAATATACCAATACATTAATTGAATGTGCTGGTTCATATTAATATGACACAAATAAACAAAAATAAAATACTGGTATAAAGTTATTTTTACTTTAGTTTATTTAACGTAATAATATTTCGTGGTTTTATGTTATCAATATTGATGAATTTAAAATTGATGCATTCAAGACTATTTAATTTCATCAAAATTTAATGATTCTCACTCAAAATTATTTTTTTGCACATTAAATAAACCAATCGACTGAGAAATTAGCATTATATGTCTCAAATTTTATTCTGTAATGTTTTTTAGTGAACACAAAAACTTCCCTTTAATATTTCTTCATTTTTGTTTCATCTTTCGTCATCGGGAAAAAGATCCAAGGTCTTATATATATATATATATATATATATATATATATATATATATATATATATATATATATATATGCGGAATTATTGGTACGACAAAAAAGTGCTTGCGTATTAAGTGTAACCTATATAGATTTTAACTAATATGTTCTTTTCTTTTTTTTTTTATCCTATTTTTAACGGTAATTATTTTCCAAACCAAAGAAAAATCCGTTGGAATTTTCCTTTTTTTTTGCTTGGTTTCCACGACGCGGATTAGGATGGAAGTTGCGCTAGCCTCCCCATTTCTCTTCCGCTAAGGCAGAATAAAAGGATAAAAGAGCTTTGTGACACCTATGATCTGGTTTTTTTCCCCTTTTACCTCATTCTGTTTGTATCTCGGTGAGGTTTAGAAAACAGAAAGGCAAAATATCACGAGCGGCTTAGTTACCTTTCTAATTTTGCACTAAGAACACAGAGTGTACGTTTCCTCTATTCAACACATTAGGAAAAATCAGGCGCCACATAAAAGGAAAAAGTAACTTTCACAGACTGGATGTAAATATATTAGAGTTCATGGATAAAATCAAGGAACTTATTAAGAGTTTTGAAATGCTAAATATAATTGAAATGGATAATGAAATATCTTTCCGCAGCCCCATTCCGAATACTTTCTAGCATTTTACTCGTAACCAAGTTCTCCATTCAGACATTTTTTTTTAAATCAAGCACGGGACAAATTCAATCGATATTTCTTTTCTTGGATGATGAAGTATTAGGATCTTGAACAATTTTCCTAGATTTAATTTTTAATATTTATTAAAAACTTAATTTGTGTATTCATTTGTGCAATAATGAAATTGTCGATTAGTCACCGGATTTGTATTCACGAATTTTATCAATATTTCAGATGCCTTGTAAAATTAATTATCATTTCTCCATTAAAAAGCATTTCCTTAGACGAAGTGTAAGTAGGTCCAGGTTTTCTGACGCCTAGGCGAAAAAAAATGTCTGCGCCCCATGATCTAATCCCCGCCAAACACAGGTCACCTCTGAGGAAAAAGGAAGGCTCATATAATATAAAATAATTTCAATAAGTACCTAAAGCATGTTTTTCTGCATCTCCGATTAATTCACCCTTTAGTTCATTTAGACCAAACACCTAATACCATCGAGGTGGGTTCAGCGATAATTAAAATAATAATTTAATAATTAGTGCACTCACCTGTCAACACTTGAAAGCTTAAAACTTCGTCATCTTCTTGTACGCAAAGCGCTGAATAAAAATAACAATAAAGATGAAGCGGTATCGTTCAAAGATTCTCTTCTCACTGTGCAAACGTTTGCTGATATCACGTTAGTCGGGAGGTGGGGGGGGAGGGGGCAGCAGAATGGCAGAAAGCAGCCTTGCAACTATTGAAATTGTTATTCCCATTTCATAATATCAAAAATACCCTTCAGTAACTCCGACACAGTCTTACGAAAAGGTGTGGGGTGTAGGTACGCGTACGGTTTGGTTAATGTTGAAAAACTGTACATTAAAAAAAAATCGCCTAACATTCATAAAGATATCTCCGTCTTATGCCGGGTCTACTCCAGTGGAAAATCGTTTGTCAAACAATTTGTCCAGTATTTGTGAAGTTTGAAACGTAAAAGTACAAATATACAAATGGGGCATCCACACACATGGAAAACCATGGATCGTTGGATCGTTTGTCAAAATATGTGTTTTACAAACATATGTTAGGCAGAAAGAAGTACGAATCAAAATAATAAAACCAATTGACGACCAAAAGTCATCAAGTTATGAATCATTGATTATTTCAATATCAACCTAGAAGTAACAACAATTATAAAACCAAATATTTAGGTAAAAATGAGAAACCCGTTAGGCAAAAATTTTGTCATTGATGAGGATGGAATGCAATGGCAAATCCCTTTGATATGTGATAGAAAACCGATCGAGAACGGCCAACGCCAACATCGGCCAATACGTTCACCAATGCTCCAGCATTCACAAACAATCCGATCCACACCAATGGCAAACGATTTGCCAAATGATTTGGCACAGGTGTGGAGCCGGAGTAAGGCAGCGTGGACAAGCCGGCCCTTCCTGTTTTCCTTTCAACACCCAATAAGCCTTACGTTTGAAAAGAATAACATACCATGACCTTCTTCTATAGAACATTGAGTTGCTATTACATAATATTTGTCCAAAAGTAATTTCATTTCATATTAAAGTAGAACCCGGCTTATCCGATTATCTTATTATAGTTCGTAATAATTGTTCGTAATAATTCCAGATAAACGATGTTGAGCAATAATTTTATTTTCAGCATCTTTATTTGTATTGTAAATACAACTTTTTAAATCTACAATGCACGATAAATAAATAAATGGGTTAACAACCCGAGCATGAATAATATAATTAAAATATTAATAGTATACTCAATACTAGTGCAGGTACTGGTATCGGTGGGAGAACTAGCGAATGCTATTGGAGATCACCGCCCTCTCTTTATCAGAGTCAAATAAATATTAACATGTTAATTTCTTAATATCCACGGTACCGGTGCGCAAATAGTACAGGAGCAAACACGAAAAAATATTCTAATAAAAAATTGAAAAAATATCATCAAGAATTTACCTTCTAAAGAATAGCATTGAAATGTTATCCCGAGTCAACGAATTCAGCCAACAGTGTTGTGCTAAGTATTTACTTATTTACAAAAGTATAACAGAGAGTAGTATTTTATTTTTTTTTTTTTTTTGTTTTGTTAGAGGTTTTTTTTGTTATTTTTTTATCCTCATGTATTTAATTATTGTAGAGCATAACCTTAAGAATTATTATAAAACCAGAGGTAGTATGTATAAAAGCTCATAGCTTGAAACATATAATTATATAATAAAAACAAATTTTGCAATATAATGTAAAGAAAATAAAGTTTTTGGTTTGTTTGTCGCCACAGAGAGTAGTGTGTCATTCTTATATCAAAGTACATCTGACTCCTTCCTACATATATTGACATCTGCCTCATCATTAACTACTACAGACTGTCTAATCGACTCCTTGTCAACAATAAAGATGCAGGTCTTTTTTTTCTTTAAGTTAAAGGAAACCAAAACCTGAAAATAGCCAGCCGCAAGCAATAAGTTAATAACGAGATGTGACTATGGACATGAGACGTGATAAATACAAAGGACGGTTTATTCGGTGGTAATTGACACTGCGAGTTCACAGCCTCGTTTCGGTACTTATTTAAATTACTAATGGGTATACTATAAACGATAAAGTTGCCAACCCAAAAGGATTGTGCCAGGATTGTTAAATCATTTTGTTAATTACGATAGTGGTAAAATTATAATACAAATGGTACATAAAAAGCAAGATACGTCATTAGAACTAAGACGCTACCTTCACTGTAGATTCAAAAGGTGTATGCAAACTCGAAACTTACCTGTAAAAAAATAAAATTAGTTTAGATTAGCTTTATATTAATATAATGGTCAAAATTGTTATTGTTCAATGAGAAATTTTCAAATTAGATTTTTAACTTCTTACGGCAACTAAGTAAATTAAATGAAGGAGTATTTATTAAATTTGATGAGTTGTAAGTTCATTATTTTTTTTATTCAGTTTATCTAAATTTCAATTTATAAAATTTTCTTATCTTTGAACTGACTGGCTTTTAAATAATCCTAACGTTTAAAAGAAGATTGTCTGACAGGTAATAAATCTCTTTTTCGAACAATGATACCGATGACTGCGAGGTATTTGTTTTTGTTGCATGTATAGAATATAAAAAATATGATTTATAGTGCCTGGTTATTTCTTAGTATCTTTATAAAATAGTAACGCTCAAATTGCAGAGACATATAAGCATTTATTTCATTTTAATAATGTATCATACGGAAATTTGAGAATAAGATATTACGCAGAATATTTGGTCCGTATAAGAATGAGTCCGCTGGAGACTTTAGGAGGTTACCCAGAACGCAGAATTGCGGAGCATGCCCCCTGTTAATATAATCGAAGTGATAGCATCTCGACGGTTGAAATGGGCTTGCAAAGTTGTTGGGCTTAGTAGCTATCGAATCGCTAAAGATAATAAACACTAAGCCGACGGTTGATCTTCCGAAGGATAGACCGAAAAGTAGATGGGAGGATTGCGTTAAGGGTGATCTAACGGGTTTGGGTTAGGGCAGTGGGCGATGGATGGCGGTTTGTCAACAGCGATAGGTGGTATCGGCATGGAACCTTCGGGTTCGCTAAGCCTTTATTTATTACCATTTTACAAAATTGGAGTTTAATTCTTTTATTTTCTTTAATCAAAATATGCAGACAATTGTCATCAATAGAACTCCACTAATGCGATTGTTATAAATGCTGAAGTAGAAGGAGATCGTTGAGAATTTCCTCCGTTAACTTCAACCGTCAAGTTTGAAAAATAGAGTTTAAATGTTAACATAATCAAATTCCTAAGAATAATTTATGTTCCTTTGAAACTCGATTGCAAATAAATAAATACAACTATTTGTGATTATTACAATCTGCCACCTTTGGATAGTAGGTAATAATCATATAATTTTCCTCACGCATACTATACCAAACAAATAAATAAATAAAATAAAATGGAAAATAAAAAGACTAATGGAATAATGAAATCGTTAGGAAAAATAAATAAATAAAAATATTTATAAGAAATTAAAATATTAACACATCCATACATATTTACTTTATTCATATTCAGGTTAAAAATACCGGTGCTTCTACCCCGTTCGCGTTGTGAATATAGCGAATGCCAGATGAGACTGTGTAAGCGCTATAGTTGCAAACACTCTACAGGAGAGGTAAGAAACGGTCAGGAAAATAACATTTATTTTTCAGAAAAAGGTCACGCTGTCGCTGGAATAGAGATATTTGGGATTAGTGGAACAAGATATAAACTGAGTCAGAGAATTACGTTGAGCTTTGCTATGATCTGCTATGGATCTGAAACCTGGAAAACTACAAAAAATGCCCATTTGACAACATACCCGACAACACCTATCACTCATTATGCTCACCAAAAGGCCTCATAGATTCAGGAGGGTCTCCATTGCCAGTATGATACTGATGAAATCTTGTCTTATGATTGCGTCATACGCTGGTATAAAATAAATGAACAGCATCTACACTGTCTAAACACATTCCTTTATTTTTCAATGTCTATATCTGGTCTGTTGTCAACATGTGATAGTTGTCGACATCTGAAACTTCTCTGATAATCCCCAAGCTTCCTCTCCTCATACAGTAGTAGTCTGATGTATAAAGCTATTGAGAAGACTTTAGATGCGTCTTCTATAGCCAGAGCATAGCGTAGGGTCACCCTTTCTTTCATAGATTCGAACAATGATTCCTTTGTAACGATCACTGGGTATTGATTCTTCTTTTCAGATTTGTACTCTTCTTTTTTCAGTTCACTTATAGCATTTTTCAGTTACGCTGGTAAGTACCTGTTCCAGGCGATTATTAATTCTTTAGTTCGGTCAATATTTCTTCGATATCTTCTTTATCATTCGGCAGGATGTTTGTATTTACACCTTCATCTCTTTTACCTATGACCTGCTTTATACCCTTTCTCTGGGTACTTTGTATTTTCTGGAAGAACTTTCCAGATTCATTATTGAAAAAAGTTCTATTGTTTGGGTAATTAAAGCTACTCTGTACACTGACAAAGGGTTCCTAAATCGAAAAAAAAAGGCAGGAAATCAGTTTTTAAACCATTGGACTGGGAAGAGAATTCATAAAATTGAATAACGGAATATTTTCTAAAAGCAGATTTTTTTTGGAATTTAATCAGGCTAAAGAAGCAATGAATCGAATGGTTTATTGGTCTGTAAAATAAAAAGTATATGAAAATAAAAGAAAGTTTTGCTTGTTTCGAAAAAAAAAAAAAAAACAACAACAAAAAACTTCAGTGAAACAAAGTATGACAGGGGTGAATTTATTACCGTGCTTTTAAGCGGAGTTGAGTTTTTTCATTTGATTTAGGGCTGTATTTAATAGCGGTATCTGAAATTCCATCAATCAAACTATGCTTTAATATAGTCTCTCTTTGTAAGGAGTGGTATTTAAAGCACACGTACAAAGAATCAGTTATTTTCTGATGATAGGGATGAGTGCGAACAATGTTTAGAAATAAAATGGTGAACCAGTTGAATATGAGAATACCACTGAAATTGATTATATATCATATATAATATCTTTTTTTTTTTTACTTTAATTTTTTTGTTTATTTTAAAGGTTAAGGCTGTTTCTATAATATTGTTTTTATTGGTTGAAAATTAAGAATTAAGATAAAGATAATTTAATAAATAAATATAAAGTAAAAATTAAATAGCAATAAAAACATGGATTTTTCTTACTAATTGCAGTTATTATGAAAAAAGAGACTGAAATTTTTCGTAGAATCCCTCCCTCCGTTCAGTTTGGTTTCTCATACGCTTTTAAATTAAGAGTTCAATTCATAATTGTTACTTATAATGTTTACCTCTAAGTTATTCTCACTTTTTGTATTTTATTTTAATTCAACAATATGTGTTTTGAGATGGTTTTTCGTGATACATATTTTTTTACACATTAATTTAATAAATTGTCATCAATAATTGTTTATTTACTGATTACATCATATCTTTCTTATTTAGAATTTTGTGTTATTCGGAATTGCACTGGCCAAATTATTCCGGATAAGCGGGGTTCTACTACACATCAAATACTTAAGGTAATAGTCCAGATCATTGAAAATTATGCGTGTGTATATATATATACTTACGTAAAACTTAGTATAAGGTGCCTGCTTATGCTGAGTAGAATTTAATCTTTCATAAGTTAAATTTTTCTCTGAAGGATTATAATTAAATATGTAAATCCGTTATATTATATTATTTCTTAAAAGAAATGATTAAATCCTTTGCTAAAATTATCAGGAATGCTATTTACATAATGCGTAAAATATAACAGATATACATAAAAATAAGTCTCCACCCAGAATATCCGTTAAAAAAAAAATATAAAAATATTAAAGATGATATTATCATTTATAGAATCGTTTCATCTAATGGTAATAGCCAGGCCAGATATTGAATGCTCTTCGATTCTGAGATCCCAGTAATCCAGAAGCAACGTTCCGTGTCAGATATGGATTGGAATATATATTACTTTTTTAGAACAGGGATTTTCTTGATAAATTCCGCTGAGGGTAACATGTTTTATGATTTATTTTTTTCAATCAGAAATAAATGAATGTTTAAAATTTATCTCTGTTTGAAACGAAGAAACAATTTTTATCTTGTTAGGTGGGAAAGATGAAAGCTGTTACGTAAGCCGAAAAGGTGTACAGAGGTTGTTGGTGGAAAGCCATGACTCTACGAAGGATTGCTTGGACATCCAATAAGTAACAAATAAAGATAAAAATGGAATAAATAATTTTCTTTTTGTATCATCTTAAATTTTTTTTTTTTTTTATGAAAATCAAAATGGTTTGTAAAACTTCACTCTATTTGATAATTGAAGCTTGTGTTACCCGATAAATGCCAGGAGGGCTATTATCATATTTTCGAGCATTTTTATATATTTTTAATTGTGTATAATATTGATCTATTGTTGTAAGAACCAATAAATTATGAGTTGACATCCGCATGATACTCCGCTTTTTTTGGAAAGGGTCTATTTTGTCTTTAAGGTAAGAAAAAATATTTCCTCATATTTCTCTTCTCCTAAAGACAAAATAGACCCTTTCCAAAAATGCGTATTATATGAACTAAATTGTAATGATTGTGCGGCCAAATACACGGTAAAAACTGGAAAACGCTAACAGATTAAAGGAACATATACGTGCATATAATAATAAGACTGATAATTCCAACTTTGCAATTCATTTAAATGAAAAAAAAAAATCATAAATTCACCAAAGACTCAGGAGTTAAATTAATACATCACGTTGAAAACAGTCTCATTAACAGCCTCAAATTAAATATATATGAAGCACTTGGAATAATAAAATCCTTCAAATCCAATCCAGATTTTTGCTTAAATGACCAAATAAATATCTCCAATAGTCCAATCTTAAATTTATTCCCATCTATAACAGAAAAAACAATTACTCACCGGAATTACTGGGGAAAACCGCGATCCCTAAACCGTATCATTTACCTACAAACACCTCACCTTACTTCTGTTACACTCATTTCCATTACTAGTTCAGCGCGAGAACAAACCAATGTAACCTTTTCTGTTCGATATAATCTATTCAAACCTTGGTGAGTACCAACATGTATTTGATCTCTTGTCTAAATTAAATTCACAATTCATAAATGTTTTATAATAATGATTTAAATTAATCTAATTTAATATGTATAATAATACCAAACTATATTTTAAATTGCTTATTTTTGATTTTTTTTTTTGTGTTTTTAGAACTGAGGATGAGTGTACAACATTCGAAACTAGTTTTCAATAAAACAAATTTATAGAAGTGGCAAATAATTTATCAATCCCTAATAAATAATGCATTAATTATAGCAAAACTATTAAGCTTTAATAATCCGTTGTTGTTCCCCACATATTGACACTAAAATAAAACATAAAGTTAATAACTAAGTAAGTAAATAAACTGTAGGATTCTAAATACAAACAAATAATTCATTTAAATTTGCCTATGTTTAAATTATTTTTATTTTCAGGGACAGTTCCAATTCATATTTAAGTTTAGAACTGTTTTGGTTAATTTACCGATTTTTTTTTCCATAACATTTTGATTTATTTCACAAAGAAGCTTTTTTTCTGTATCTCTGAGTTATTTATTGACTAGAAACAAAGTGAATTTAATAAATTTCATTCTCAAAACACTTCTTTCTCGGGAAAACCTAATTCCACACCACACTTTTTGACAAATCAGGGGCCAATTCTAAACCAATCCCAAAAGAAACTTCGATTTCATCTATACGAAATTAAAGGTAAATAAAAGTAGAAGTTTTCCTTGAAGTGGGGAATCTGTAGCTTAACAGGGGGCTGAGAAAAAAAATTCACAAGCAAAGAGTGGTTTAAAAAAAAAAAAATAGTTATTTATCCTTCACGATAGCCCCCTTACAATGGGTTTAGATTAGCCAAATCATATTTCTTAAATGGAATTTTGCCTACCTTACGATTCTTCAATTGGTACTTAATTACACAGAGTAGTTTTTGAGTAACCGCTTCGTATTCAACAAAAAAACGTGACACTTAAAAAAAAAAAACCACAAATCTTAAATTTCCTACTAGCCTGTGTGGAATCAGCCTATGGTCCATATGAACTATGTTGTTGCTCTTGACGTCTACCATCACCTCTTGAATTATTTTCCATGACTTACGGGACAAACTGTATATCATAGACAACGTTAATGGACAGTCTGCATTGAAAGCGCTCATAGGAAAACAAATTACGAGTACATAGGATCCATCAACTTGATCACTAATTATCATAATATATAATTATCATAATTATATAATATATCCCCAATGATATTTGGGGATAAAAGGACTGTGTAAAGCTAAATATAAAGTAATATTTTTGGTGGTTCATTCATATATATAATATGTAACGGTGAAACACGGCGGTGTAATCCGAGGGGCTCGGGCCTCTGGGGGGTTCAGTTAGAGTTGGACATAAAAAAATCTATACATTAAAAAACTTATTGAACAAATATATGCAAATAAAAATTCATTTCAATCTATAATAATAATATCACTTACTTGTATAATACTTTGAAAAATCCGTGCCATTTTAACCAACAGGACCCAGCGATCCGAAGAATCCCTCATGTAAATGTGGAGCACATATATATTTTATTATTATTATAATATTTGTTACTTTTCAAATATTAAATAATATTAAATGACTAACGTCATAATTTGTTTATTTCTGGTGTTAATCCAGTTGTTCAGAAAATAAATTCACTAATCTGGAGTGCCTCCATATCTTGAAGTGCCATGTCCCCAACTCTGTTCAAGAAGACCCTGCTGACAATATAGTCTAATTTATAAATATGAATGTTGTTTATAGTTTAAACAGAAAAGTAGGTGTTGTCTATTGAGTTTCGGTTAGCAAGAACATTGAATTTTTAATCAATTATTCAAACTTTCCCAGAAGTTTGAAGTTCAAACACTTAGGCAAGAAGTGTTGTTGCGAACAGGGCCTTCTTTAACCAATTGGAACCCTTGGCACTTTAAGACATGACCCTTCCAGTTTAGAGAATTTATTTTCTGAGCAATTCTGGGTTATCAACAGGAATAAACAGCGTACTAGTGAAAGTCATTATTTTATATAATATTTGAAAATTAACGTACGTACATATTCCAATCCTCTCAACCGCTGTGCAGTGTGAGTTCTAACCTGTACTCATCGCTTATCGATGTTTTATAAAATAGGAAAATTTCGTCAATTTTTCTTGCTATGGCGTTATTGGAAAAAAGGAAAAAG
Source organism: Rhaphigaster nebulosa (assembly GCA_948150685.1). Taxonomy (NCBI): domain Eukaryota; kingdom Metazoa; phylum Arthropoda; class Insecta; order Hemiptera; family Pentatomidae; genus Rhaphigaster; species Rhaphigaster nebulosa. Next base: position 45,443,462 of record OX411307.1, read on the forward strand.
AATGTTTGGATCTATTATAAGATAAGGATTAATGATAAAAAATGTACTTAAGGTTAATATCTATGTTAAAGTTATTTATATTACAGTTTATATTATTAAGTTTTTTATGTTAAAGTTTTTTATTTATGTTAAATTTTTTTTTTATACACTTTCATATTACTTTAATCTAATATGACTTAAATTAGTTATGCTAGTTGAAAGATCATGTCAAATTAATGATTAAAAGCAAACTTAAAACAACGCAAAACAAGATAAATTAGAGATGAACATTAAATATCAAAATAGGGTCCAAAATCGCCTTTCGATTTTTAGTATTTTACTTCAGTCCTAGCAATAAAACGTCACAGTGATATTATAATAAGGGATTTTAGACATGAGAACATATTTTCATTAGCTTATTACACTGCATGTCTGGGAAATACACGTATTTTGTTTGATTACTTTATTTTACACAAGTGTAAAATAAAGTAATAAAAAAAACTGGAGATATGTTTTCTAAGCATTTTTTTTCTAATCATTCTTATTATTAGTTTATAATTAGATAAAAATGATTTGACTCATTTAGTAGTAGATACAAGATATAAAAAAAAATCCAAAAGATTCTAACCATTAAAAAAAAAAAAAACAGAGTAAAGAACCCATAATTAATCATATAATTTAGGGAGAAAACCCCCAACCTGGCAGTTGTTGACTAATAGTAAACATTAATGACGTAGCAGTAAACATGTGGAGTTTGAAGGACGATAACCCAGTACACGATTAAACACGGTAGGATGTTGGGAGGGGGGAAAGCTTGCAGGATGATCGGATCTACATCCTATACCCTCTATGTAGTCCTATAATCCCATTCATAGTCCAACGGTAGTCCGATATCTAGTATGATCCTACAACGTAGCCCCCCTACATGTAGAACCGTCAATGGTTGGCTTAAGACATTAGTTTAAAAAAAATAACATAATAAAGTTTTCAGCTAATGCAAATATCAACATTAGCAGTTGGAGGGATGTTACATCGCTAGAAAACAAATCCTTGGTTATAATTATTACTTTAATGAGAGTTATGTAAGTAATAACTTGGTTGGGTGAAATCGCAAAATTTTCAAAACCATTCCATCAAGTAGGGATAATAGATTGAGCTAATAATGAGCTAATCTACTTCGATAGAGTGCACCAAGTTTTAAAAGCTTAAAATCCTGTTTGTATCGACTGGAAAATCAACACGATAACGTCGAAGTATACTAACATTTCATGATAACGGTATGCTTGATACGGCATTGTGGGACGAAACCGAAATTATTAAAAAAAAAAATATATATATATATATATAAGAATAATAATAAATTACGTTATGTACCTATTTATTTTGGTACTATTTACGCACTTTTCTTGTTAAATAAATACATTAAAAAATTAGGTAATTATAAAAATATAAAACCAAGACAACATAATTAGCAAAACATAATGACAGGTGCCACCTACAATCGATAAAAATAATCCTACATTACACTAATAGCCCTAAACTATAATATTCAAAGAAATAAACAAAATAATATGGACGCCTTCTTATTTTTCAATTCGTCCCACTGTGCGCCGGTTGGTGTTTATTATGGTATTTTCCCGCCATTTTGGCATTTTTTTTTTCAAACGATGTCAATGCAATAACTGGGATATGCAACATTTTTTTTACTTCGAAGCTGAAGGGGTGGTGTCAATATCTAATTCAAATGCTAGAAGAAAATCGGCGAAAGTCATAACAAAAAATATTGTAATAAATAACAATAAATAATGATTAAAAAAAATATTTATTATGATTTTTATTTAAAAGGGGTTATGCTAGTTATGTCTCAGATGCAATATTATTTAGTTTGCGCGTTCTTTCGAGAAACCTCGAAATAGAGTGATGTGTAGAAGTTCTGACCCGAGGAAAGTTGAGTCGACTGGAGAATTTAGGAGGAAATACAACGCGGAAATGTGGAATATGCATTCTGTAAATATAATTGAAAAAACAGCATCGCTCTGACTGGAATAGCCATGTTAATGTTGTTGGAACTAATATTAACCAAATCAATAAAATGCTAATTAGTGCTTAGCTGACGAGTGCATGTTCGAGGTGTAGGGAGGTTTGTGTTAAGGCTGACCAGGTTTTGGCGAGAGGTCGGTGGACGGTGGCAGGCAGCGATTCTCGGTTTACCAGTATCGAACCATTGGGTCGCTAAGCTATTTTATCGATGAGTTGCTATTTTAACTATGGGTCGCAAGAAGATTTTAAGTGGACCCCGAGGCACAAGCGGGATAAGGGATGACAATTTTTGATGAAAATTTTAAAGTTTTAAAAGTGCCTTTTTCTCAGGAACTCTAAGAAATAAAGGCATAATGTTGGTTTCTTCTCATTTCTCATCTCTGTTAGGGAATATTTTAAAAGTTTTCCAAATAGAAATAGTCAAAAGGAAATCTTTTACAGCCTCGACAATAACAATATTTGTTTTTCTTTTTCTTTTTTTTTTATCTTTAGATTTTAGATTAGATTTTTCTCCGGTCCTAGAGATTCTTTAGTTTCACAAATTAGGTAATGAGATATATGTTAAAAAGAGGAAGACAAAAATTAAATTCATTTGAATTACTGGTTTAAAAAAAAAAAAAGATTGTAGTATTCTTTCTCTATGGTTATTTGGTCAATTGTTGGAATAATAATTGATTCTTGATGCTTAGACAGTATGGAACAGCTGTTTACCCGAAAACAGTCTTAAAAACTTTCTAAAACGAAGATTTACAATTGTGTTACAGTTTTTTTTCCAAGACCAAACGGTTGAAAATTATGGAATATTATGTATTTCGTTTGTGAAACTTGTTGATAATTAAAACTGATTTTATAAGTTTTATAAAATAAAAGTTTTATAAAATAAGAGGACAGTTAACTGGTCCTAATTTAATTTAAATAAATCATTAATTTCGAATCTGGCTTCATAAAATATTTTAAAAATTAAACATGAAGTTAATAAAATCAATACAAAATAAATATAAGTTTATTTATTTTTCCTGAATAAAAAAGATTCGCTTGCACAATGACTTCACCATTTCGATTTTACTTAAGTGCAAATATTTCAATATTTCGACGTATCCTTTCCATTTCCGTACCCCTATAATATATACAATATTTTATGTACAAATATATATATATATATATATATATATATATATATATATATATATATATATATATATATATATATCTTTTCAAAAAGACTCAAGAATTTTTTAAGATAAAAAAAAATGATTTTTGTTTTTTATTTATGAGCTTAGGGGTCCACTTAATAAGCACTAATAATCCCTTAAGTTAAAGTCCCTAACTAGACACTTAACCTTTCAAACATTATATCAGTTAGTAATTTTCCTATGAATTATATTAATATATTCTATATTTACTTGCTATGTTTAATACAACTGTAAACATAAATAATAAAAATAACAAGCGGGGCTGGCAATTGTTCTTGTCTAATGTTTTAGCAGACATGATGCTATTAAGCTTGTCCTATATCGAAGGATACAAATGACGAGTGGGCAACATTAAAAGCTATCTCAATTGTATTAATTAAAACCATTTTTTGCGGTGTTGGGAGACTGATGGATATCGGTCGGTGTTAGCCGCACCTGTTAGCCAAGGTCGGGACCGGAAATTTGCTCTGCCAAATGGTGTTAATTAGAAGGAGAAAATCAAGAGTCGGATTAAAACCGCCATTTAATTTGTCATATTTAAAACATCTTTGAAAATCAGTCGATTGTTAAAACAATTGTTGCTTTCGGAATCTTGATTCCCATTTATTTTAGATTTAAAAAGTATGATACGGGCGAACGCCAGTAACGTCACATGGTAATATCTTTCATTAATTATAATAAAGATGAAAATAGAAAAATATGTCCCCCTTAATACTTCGGTACAAGTTCACAATGCAGCCGCTTTATCAGTAGCGGTCATCGCACTACCGCTCTCTAGCGCCATTCATGGTAACTAACTGGTTTGTCTTCAATTGTAAAATTCGTATTCATTTGAATTATTGAAATTATCACTTCATTAATTAGATATTATTTAAAATTATTAGCGCTGTCGACTTCCGCTCGCTCAGGAGATAAGCAATGTCCTAACGGATACTTTTAAGTTGAGGTCCTAAACGTAATTTGAATTATTACTGCTTTAATTAGATCACAGCTGTCGACTTCCGCTCGCTCAAGTGATATAAAAATCCCCAACGGATCCTTTATAGTTGAGGTCGGGGCCTTAACGTAATTTGAATTATTACTGCTTTAAGTACAACTTTCCAGGGCCACCGGCAAGCCGACAGCACTAATAACTTATAATAATTTCTAATTAAAGGAGTAATAGTTTTAATAATTCCAATGAATACGAGTTTTACAATTGAATACAAAGCAGTTAGTTAGCACAAATAGCACTAGAGAGCGGTAGTGTGGCGACCGCTACTGATAAAGCGGATGCATTGTAAAGTTGTAACGATACTGTTTAAAATATATGCGTTCTTGTTGTATTTTCAGCTTTCTGTGCCATGAAAGATAATTTAGTTAAATTATTAAATTAAAACACCATAGATATTTATTTATTTTATTCCAATTTTAGTTCGACATTTCGGCTACTCGAGAAATTTTGAAGTCTGTAAAAACATGCTTCTATTATTTTTTATTTTTATTTTATTTTTTTTATAAAACTTATACTCGTACAATATTTATCAGTCATTTACTTGCACATTTAATTATCAATTACCTATCATGCTTCAATTTTCTCTTCATCGCTTAGTTAAAACACACGTCCATTGACAATCGTTAATTTCTATTCCTGTTAAACTTTCTGATATTCGTTTAGTTATAATTATTTTAAGAGCAACACAATTGTTTTTGTACATAGGTATAGTAACTATATGTAATTACCGGCTGTTCAGTCAATTAAGTGCATCTTGCATGGTTATTTCCGAGTGACTGCATTACTGGTTTAGGAGTGGGGATTAAGCGGAGGGGTGTTGTGCGGGGTGATGTGCGGAGGAGAATGAGTGGAGGGGTTCAGATTGTTATTTTGAGTGGAGAGAGGGTGGAGATGAAAACGGCTAATAGTTTGTATAAATGTATCTTATGCATGTGTGTGTGTGTGTGTGTGTGTGTATATATATATATATATATATATATATATATATATATAATATATATAAAGATATATATCTATAAAGATTATGTGGGTTGAATGCGCGCTAGATTTTTCAAGTTCGACTTTACAGGACTGTAAAATCTTTATTTTTGAAGCTAGATTTTTCCTCTTTTTAAACATTTTCCTTAGCCGATTACGTTAAAATATTATGTTCATAACATGTTTCAAACACGTCCATTTCATCATTTAATTTAATAATACTTACCTTGTCCCTGCCTTAATGGATAAGTGCGTACAAGTTATCTGGAAGACGTTTTATTCAAACAGAAGCACCTATGGGGCAAGTGCAAAATAGTTCGTTTCATTATTCGTTAATAGTTCGTTCAATTATAATGATGTAATAAGCGAAAAAAGTTAAAAGTTGTCCAAGATTCACAATTAAAACCTTAAGTGGCAGTTATAAAAGTGGAATGCAGAACATATTTGAATAAATGTATTGAAAAAAGGATTTTTTTTAATTTTATCGGAAAAGCATGATACTAGGTGTAAGTTTACACCAAACGTACTAATCCCACAACAGAGATCTGCACTTACCCCTACTATCACGTTTTGCCGGGGCAACTGCGGACTAGCAGAGAAAATATATAAAACTGTCAAGGTCTAGATGGTGAATAAACATCGACACAGCTGAACAGGAGAAGTTGGATGATCAACAGGTTGGAATTAACATTTTTACAACTCGTTATACTTCTCCTAAGCGAACTAAGATTTGTGATTCATCAGTGTATCAACTACATGCTCCTAAAAGGGTAGTTTTCACACACACACACACACACACACACACACACACACACACACACACACACACATACACACACACACACACACACACACACACACACACACACACACACATGAAATATAATTTTACCAGGAATGGAAATTAACGATTGCCAATGGACGAGTTTTAATAAAACGATGAAGACAAAATAAAAGCATGAAAGAGAATTAATAATTAAACATATATGAAAATAGTTGATAAATATTGGGCAAGTATAAGTTATGACAAATTTTTTTTAACAGAAAGTATGTTTTTACAGATCTGAACATGGCTCGAGTAGCCGAACGTCGTACTAAAATTGAAATAAATTAATATCTTTGTGATCTATTGGCTATTTTAATTGAACTAAATTATATATATATATATATTGGACATCTGGCATCTGGCAACCTTAAATACTCGTGACTTTGTGTTAGCAGTACGTATTTTTTTTTCGTGCGAAAATGTCGAAATGTTTTGTTCCGAATAAGTGTCATTTGCGGGAAGTTTTGATTTATTTATTTAACTTAAATCTATTGCTTGTAGAAGCAAACGGGGATGCTGCTTTAAGTCAGAGAAGTTGTCGTGAGTGGTTTCAAAAGTTTAAAAACGGCGAGTTTGACGTGGAGGACAAAGAACGTAGTGGCCGGCCGGAAGTGTATGAGGACACATAATTGGAAACATTATTGGTGGAAGATTCGTACCAAACGCAAGAAGAACTTGCATTTTCATTAGGAGTGAGTCAGTAAGCAATTTCACATCGTTTAAAATCGATGGGAATGATACAAAATGAAGAAAATGAAGCCAAGAGACATTGAACGCCGATTGTGCACATATGAAATGCTGCTAGCCAGGCATAAAATAAAAGGTTTTTCGCTCCGTATAGTCACTGGTGATCGAACTGGGAAGTCCTACCTCACCCGCCGTATTCTCCAGACATTGCGCTAGGTGATTACCGCTTGTTCCGGTCGATGGCACATGGTCTGTCTGAGCAGCGCTTCACATCGTATAAAGATACGAAAAATTGGATCGATTCATAGATAGCCTCAAAAATGAAGAGTTTTTTCGACGTGTTATCCGAAGGCTTCCAGAAAGATGGGGAAAAGTAGTCGCTATTGGTGGACAATATTTTAAATACAATTTAATGTACCGTTTGTTTACTATAACTTCCTAATTTTTGATTAAAAATGGCGGAAACTTATTTGTACCCCTGATTTGAAGGATTTTATTATTTCAAGTGCTTCATATATATTTAATTTGAGGCTGTTTTCAACGTGGTGTATTAATTTAACTCCTGAGTCTTTGATGAAGTTATGGGTTTTTTTCATTTAAATAAATTGCAAAGCTGGAATTCTATGTCTTATATTATATGCACGTATATGTTCCTTTAATCTCTGATTTAGTAATATTTCAGTTTTTCCCGTGTATTTGGCTGCACAATCATTACAATTTTGTTCGTATACTCCGCTTTTTAGGAAAGGGTCTATTTTGTTTTTAGGAGAAGGAAAATATAAGAATTGGGGTTTTTCTATTTCAAATGCAGGGTTTAACCCTGTTTTTTTTTCAATTAATTTCCGACTTTAATGGATATAGGGCCATAATATGGAATCAAGACATAATGTTTCGGGATGGCCCTGTCTTCGGGGGTTTTTGAATAGATATCACTAATAGTCTTTTTTTGTATTTGTTTTTTAAAAATGTGATTGATAATGGTTTTAGTGTACCCGTTATTTTTTGCTATGGAATATATTATTTCAATTTCTTCATTATAGTTCTTTTCATTTAATGATACGTTCAAAAGACGGTAAATCGTGCTATTAAAAGCTGCGAGTTTATGTGCTGTCGGTATCCAAGCTTCATTGTTTATAACGACATCCGTGTGGGTGGGTTTCCAGTAAATTCCACATTCATGACATTTGTTTTTTATTGAGATTTCTAAATCTAAAAAGTTTATAGTTTTGATTGTTTCCAGTTCTACTGTGAATTTGATTGAGGGGTGAATTTCGTTTAGGAAATTATTTATTTGTCTTGTCGTCCCAGGCGATAGGGATATAATGTCATATATATACCGATACCAGTATATGATGTGTTGAGCTAATTGAGAATTGTTTGGGTCAAGAATTTTTTGTTCTAATTTGTCCATAAATAAATCTGCCAGAAGGATCTGTTGTCTTAGTTAAATTCATAATTCATAAATGTTTTATAATACTAATTTATATTACATTTAATTTAATTATATATATATATATATATATATATATATATATATATATATATATATATATATATATATATATATATATATATATATATATATATATATAATACCAAACTGTATTTTAAATTGCTTATTTTAGAATTTTTGTGTGTTTTTAGAACTGAAGATGAATGTGTAACATTTGAAACTAGTTTTCAATAAAAACAAAATTATAGAAGTGGCAAATAATTTATCAATCCCAAATCATATTATAAAATACTAGTCGGAGTGAGGTAGTCTGTGTCCTAATAAAGTGCTTTGGTAGATTTATCTAAAAATATGTATTTATAAATTTTGAGTCTATTTTCGGATATTAATTAGTTTGAATTGATTTTTAATAAAACATTTCCAAATGCTTTGTGAACCTATAAACGCAATGAAGACTTGAAGTATTATTTTCTCGAGCAGCTCAACTGATCAAATGATAGACTTGAAAAGGAGGCTATAAAAGAGGGCTTTGTCATGTTGGGAAGGTAGGTGACTATAGGGGGTAATGCTGGACATTTACGATCTCAACCACAGCCATTCAAAGACCTTGAGTACCTAAAGTAGAAAGGAAGGGTGGGGGAAAGGCTTTTCAAGTTGTAATGTATACAATTGAATTGTTTGAAGCTCAGATCTCAAGTAACCGGCCAATTTGGCAAAACATCCTTTTCTTGAGAATAAAGTTGCTTTGAAGACTTTGTGTTCAGAAATTTTGTATCATCATTCACTTTATTTCAATGACAGGAGGAAGATGGGACCAGAGACGAGGATGCGCTTTGTGAAGACATTTCTATTGCTCAGAATAGAAGGTTTTATTAATTTATTATTTATACACAGCAAATAGAATGATTGATGAATCAATGATGGATTAGACAATTAAAAAATTATCACACAAATTAGAGTCATACTAGATTTCAGTATATGATTTCAATGGATATTTGTGACGACATCGAATATTTAAATATTTGCTATTATTATAAGTAATTATTATTACAAATATTTATATAAATGTTTAAGTAATACTGAAGGATATTTTATTTACTCTTTATGTATGCGAATCAGAATAAGTCTGAAGTAGTAGATTTCTCTTATTATTCAATAAATATTTTGTGTAAAATCTCGGTAATGCAAGTGAATTTTTAATTTTGCAAACAACTAGTTAGATACATATTTCTCTTTCATAATCCTCAGATCGAAGAACATAAAGGTGATATCTGCAATGGTAATTAGATGAGTATAATGAGCAGATCTTTTATATTTATGATTGGTTAATTCAAGATAAAAAATAATTTAGTAAACCCAGTAACATACAATAATATTTTACATAATATTCATAAAAATTTTTCCCCTTTCATTCTAGCTCTAAACACATTATAATTATCACTACATTACCCCCATATTGTATCTGTTCCTTTTTTTTTCTTTCTCTTCCCTTTGCTTGCTATAAACCTTCTATTACTCTCTAATCCACCCCTTATTTCTCTTTTCCAGTGACTCTCAACCATTTCATAACTTAAAATAACGCTTTCTCTTTTTTTTTTTTTTTTTTTTTTTACTTTCCCTTACCTATATACGAAGTATATAGCAAGAGGAAGTATTGCGATCGTGAAAATTTTCGAATTCGAGTTTTCAACGGAAATAGACGTTTTAAGGTAACTTGAATCCAAATAACCAAGTCTCGCAAAATGTACTGTGTCTGAGTCTGTGTATGTGAACAGCCTAGCTCAAAAACGAAAAGTTGTACGATACTGAAATTACATAAGGATGGCACCTGCATGTCATATTACAGCAACTTTTTCGTCAAAATCGACTAACCGGAAGTGTCACTTTATATAATCGATTTTACACTTTTTTTTACAATTTTCTCGAAAACGGCTCAAACGATTATGATAAAACTTGCCTAAATTATTTTTCATAAAGACATTAAACTTTTCGTATATGTGGTACATCACCGAGGAAATGAAGGGAAAAAAGTTATGATAAAAAGAATATTTTATTTGCTCATAACTTAAAAAGCATGTATTTTATGGTCAATTAAGTATATAATTGGATGAAAGGTTATTAAATTATCTAAAAAAATGAATTATCAAAATCGGACCAGTATTAGCTAAGATACAACGTATTTTATGAGAAGTACAAGACCCTATAGGGATAACCGAGCGCATCCGAAAGGAGAAGAATCCGACCGAACCGAAACTTTTAAAATATCAAAATCGGACCAGTAAATGCAAAGATACAGCGCATCGGACTAACCGGAAATGGTTATTATATCATGGGTACTACAATTTTTTACAATTTTCTCGTAAACGGTTCTTACGATTTTGATGAAACTTGCCTGATGTCTTCTCCTTAAAGCCCTTTAACTTTTCATGTATGTAGTATATCAACGAGAAAATGGAGGAAAAAAGTTATGATGAAAAGAACATTTTATTTGCTCATAAAAAAAGCATGCATTTTATGGTCAATTATGTATAAAATTGGATGAAAGGTTATTAAATTATCTAAAAAAATAAAAAATGAATTATCAAAATCGGACCAGATTTAGCCAAGATACAACGTATTTTATGAGAAGTACAAGACCCTATACGGATAACCGAGCGCATCCGAAAGGAGAAGAATGCGACCGAACCGAAACTTTTAAAATATATTTTCAACTTGACAAACTTAAAATATATAGGTTGTGTACAGAGTTGTCGTACTAAAATTATTTAAAAAACTGTTAAATTGTACTTAAGTGGTGGAAGATGTGAAGTGAATGCTGCTGAGTTTATTTCAAATATTGTTTATGTGAACTCTTTAAAATTATATTAAAAACATAATTATTATAGGACGGTAAGGGAAAGTTGTGCGATGCGCGTACCGCACCAGATTTTTTTTATACATGCAAAACAAAAAAATTCTAAAACTAATCAAATGTTCAAATTTTAGGAACGCACACCTAAGCATCAAAAACAGTATAATAAATAATAACTAAATAAGAAGATACAGATAAAAAACAATGTAATAAATATATTTAAAGAAAAAATAGTAAACAATAATTATAATAAATAAAAAAATAAAAAAATACATATCCGCTCAGTTAACTACCATAGAGGTGATGGTGCATAATTCCCAGGGAGTCCAGTTTAATATTCTCGGCCAATATCGCAATATCCCTATTGCTAACACCTAGGTTTTCCAGAAAGCTCCTTATTCTACTTGAGATTGTTCCGCGAGAGCCAAACCAGAGGCCTCTCACGGTGAACTCTCTCACTCCGAAGGTCTCGCGGAATTTCTCTTTAAGGAGAAATGGAGTTATATTTCTTGGTCAGTCACCTCTTTTTAAGATACAAGACAATCTCCTAAAAAACTTATTTTTTTTTATTTAAATGCAAAGATATTTTTCTGGAAAACTAATCTGTAAGAAAACTATCATCTTATTTTAATAAATCTCGTTTCATCATCCCATAAATCTTGTTTCATCATCATCTGTTTTTAATAAATATTTTTTGCGGTACAAATACCCCTGATCTCAATATTTGTGTTAATATACTTTTGTTTAAGAATTTTTTGTATTTTTATTCTTTATTTTAGGCCTATTTGTCTCCAAGCCAGAAAGTGTGTATTACAAAGTTTCGGCTCAAAATTGAGCAATTTGCAACTATGTAAATATATTAATTCCTTAGGTACATCCGACCATACCGGTCGTGCACCGGAATTCAGACTCGCTTAACCCTCAAAAGCGTTCAGTATAGCTGGTCCTGCATAGCCTTCTACTTGTCTTTTTTGTCTAAGTTATATCAAATATAGTGAATATAGAGGATACCTGTTTATAATATTATTGTGGGATGTTATAAAAATACAAGACTAAATAAATAAATATTAAGTTTTGTATTTTTCCCAACAATTCATTGGACGGGACCCCTCCCCTCCCTCTGGATCAAATATAAACATAGAAATTAATTTAAGATTTAAAAACATAAATCAATCCATAGTTTAGTTATAGGCATTTCAATTATCTTTAAAGATATCTTTTCTGATATCTTTTAATTTAACATTTCATTATCACAATATGGGTAGCCCGCCTAAATTGTTTTATTGAAAACATAGTAAAGAAATCAATCATTTTGTTTTTTCCAATAATTAGGAAAATACAAATTATTTTATCAGCATAAATAGAAAAAAAAAAACAATGGTTTCAAAAGCAGAAAAAAATATGTATATTTCCAATATATAAATATTTATTTTAATTTTTTTTGCTTCATCAAAATTGCTCTCCACATTTCCGTCTAATTCAAATAATATTTTTTAAATAATAATTGATCTTTTGAGACACTTATTTATTAATCATTTTACAAATATCTACACAAAATTATTAAAACCTTTAGTAATTATTACTATATATTATATATATTATAGCCTTAGTATAATAAATTTGTTGAATGGATTTCACACGCAGAACGTGACCCTCAGAAAAAGAAATAATTAGAGCCGAGATTTCAGAGAAAAAGTTATAAAACAAAGCGCGCAAAAAATAAAAATAAAAGCGTTTTTCTTTTAACGACGAGGATATGAAAAAAACAAGGAAAATAAGCTTTACATAATTTCACCACCACGTTTAAGGACTTTGCGGTGTACTTTTAACTAAACTTCCTCATTACGAATATTTTTATTATCTCTCGACCTTTTTATTTCTCTAAGCCATAAATTTGTGTGTATTACATTTTATTTTGCACATATGCTTCTGATAATTTAATAAAACAAAGGAAATAGAAAAATTCGATTTTTCACGTTCGTTACTGAACTCTCCGCCAGTCTCGTTCCGTCCTGCTCTACTCTTCTCGTATTTATTTTAAAATTAAAGCATCAAAAATATAATTGTGAAAACGGAGGATATTTGTATTTTTTTTTTTTTTTTTGTTAAGCCGCAATTTTTTTTCGCAATTTTTCGCAAAATTCCCGTTCCTTAGGACGGGGCGCGACCGCTCAAGTTTTCTTGAAAAATATCTCTCTACAACTTGTAGAAAAGCATCTACAACAATGTTCTCAAACGCCGTCACTACAATGAACTACGTTACTATTTTTTTTTTTTTAAATCCGCCAAACCATATGAAGAAACTGCTCAAAATCCAACTGAACCTGCAAATATTAGACTCGAAGGATTTTGTAGGTTTTGACACCATTCCGAAACGACAAAAACAATAGTAAGTGCGATATATTTGTATGTGGTGACCATTCAGAGATAGTATACTACAAGTGTTTTGAAGACAATGATTCAGTCGAAAAAAGGGACAAGGACTGAATGAAAAATTGATAAAATGGCAATGAAAGAGCTATTATAAATAAAATATGTTAAATTCACAGCAGAACTGGTAAAAAAAAAACATAATCTTTTTAGATTTAGAAATCTCAGTAAAAAAACAAACATCATGAATTTGGAATTTATCGGAAATCCACCCACACGGATGTTGTTATAAACAATGAAGCCAGGAGACCGATAGCACATAAACTCGCAGTTATGTGTATTTAGTAGCATGGTTCACCGTCTTTTGAAGGTACCATTAAATGAAAAGAACTATAATAAAGAAATTGAAAAAAATATATTCTATAGCAAAAAATAACGGGTACAATAAAATTACTATCAATCACATTTAAAAAAAAAATACAAAAAAAAGACAATTAGTGATATCTATTCAACAACCCCCGAAGACAGGCCCATTAAGAAACATTATGTCTCGATTCCTTATTACGGCCCTATATCCACCAAAGTCGGAAATGAATTGAAAAAAAACTAGGATTAAACCCTGCATTTAAAATAGAAAAAACCCAATTCTCTTATTTTCCTTTTCCTAAAATCAAAATAGACCCGTCCCAAAAAAGAGGAGTATACGCACTAAATTGTAATGATTGTGCAGCCAAATACACGGGAAAAACTGAAATATTACTAAATCAGAGATTAAAGGAACATATACGTGCATATAATATAAGACAGAGAATTCCAGCTTTGCAATTTATTTAAATGAAAAAATCCCATAAATTCATCAAAGACTCAGGAGTTAAATTAATACACCACGTTGAAAACAGCCTCAAATTAAATATATATGAAGCACTTCAAATAATAAAATCCTTCAAATCCAATCCAGATTTTTGCTTAAATGACCAAATAAATATCTCCAATAGTCCATTCTTAAATTTATTCCCAGCAATAACAGAAAAAAACAATTACTCAGCGGAATTAATGGAAAAACCCCGACCCTTAAACCGTTTACCTATAAACACCCCACCTTTCTCCCATTGCTAATTCAGTGCGACAACCAATACAAACTTTTCTGTTTGATATAATCTACTTAAACCTCGGTGAGTAACAATATGAATTTGATTTCTTGCCTTAATTAAATTCATGATTCATAAATGTTTTATAATACTAATTTATATTACATTTAATTTAATATGTATAATAATACCAAACTGTATTTTGAATTGCTCATTTTTGAATTTTTGTGTGTTTTTAGAACTGAAGATGAATGGATAAAATTCGAAACTGGTTTTCAATAAAAACAAAATTATAGAATGGCAAAATAATTCATCAATCCCTAATTAAATATGTTCAAATTTGTATTAGCTATTAGTGATTTATATTGAAACACATAAGGTTTAATAAAGAATTGATTATAAATGATTTCATTACAAAAATATTATTGTTTACATTAAATATATTATTCTGTAACTTATAACATTTAAATTGTTAATATTTTTCTCATTACTGTAGTTTATTAAATAATATAATGTGTACAGTACAATTCAATCTCATGAGTTTATTTAAAATTTCCTTATTTGAAATAGAGGCTAAATTTCATTTGAAATATGGAATTTATTCCAAATTTATACTTATAGACATTTTTAAAACAAATGATAAAATCTAATAAAATGAAAAAAAGTACACACTGAAATAAGGAACTAAACATGAAAATATCATGGTGCGACCACTTGTGTTACAAAACTGGGCGCGATATAGTTCAATGTGGATGCAACGATATACAAATAAAACAGGAAACGTTTGTCAAGATATTTTTTTATTTACTTACTATTAATCTCAGGACATGGCAGTTTTGTTGGTATGGGACTATGGGTATCAATTATAAATAAGCTTTTGGTTTTTTTGTTGGCATTAAGCTATAATAGAGATGTTTTTTTTTTTGTTATAAGTCGTTATAATTAACTGTCATATTCATTTCTAGTTCTTTTTATAATTCGGGTTAATAATTTTGTTTATTTTAACTTTATACCATAGTGGTGTTTATAGATACCACTTTGGTTGCCTTTACAAAGATTTCTTTTTAAATTCCTCACGAATTACCCAACACATACCGCAATTTTCGGAGGATTAGAAAATGGTTCAAGGAGAACGAGAGATGCATAGAAGTAGTGAACATAAAAGAATGGATTATCTTAGAAATTTTTAGATTTACACCGCCACAAAACGCGTTAATTAAGTAAGATATTTTTAAAAAGATTATATTTGACTGATTTATGTATTTATATTAGCCGAGTTACAATCGGAAATAATAATAAAAACGGTAGTTATCCAAGTAATGTAATTGGTCACTACCATAAGTAAAAAAATGTAATTTATACGATATCTAAGACAGTAAATTTTTTTTTAAACATTTAATTTCCTAAAATATCTCAAGTATTTGTTATTTTTTTCGAGACCCTTCTTAATGTAACGTTTATTCATCAAGCAAGGTACTTGAGAAATTATTGTTTAAATTAAATTTTGCTTCCTTCACGACAGAATGTATTAATGCAGGAAATGAAACAAAATTTAGTACTCAGAATCGAAAATTTTTACTCGCGTTTTACGATATAAACATCAAGGAATAAATTTAGTTACATGTCTGTCTGTAGTCAAATCCATGTGACTGGCATAACACCTATTACCGTGAATACCATTTTGATGAAATTTTCAGAGAATGCGGGCTTTGATACCTAGATGGCTCCGTATCGATTTTATCAAAGTCCGTACTCTACTTTGAATTACGCATGCGCAAACGCATTTTCCTTGACACTAATATTTCGAAAAGGGCTTATAAGAATTATCATAAAATTGAAGGAAATATAGCGATTTGTATACAAATTAATTACTACGAATTTTATCAAATTCCATCCTTTACTTTCGCTTTCGCATGCACAAACATATTTTCCTTGACACGCCTTTATTTCAAAAAATGTACTTCCGATCCGAGCCAAAATTGAAGGAAAGTTGAGGATTAGTGTATAAATGGTCCTGAGTCATTTTTAGAAAATTACATGCACTATTTTCGCTTACGAATGCGCTATCAATTTTCCTAGACCCACCTTTATTTCGAAAATCCGACTTGGCCCAAAGTTATAGAAAAGTTAGGGTTCAGTGTTAAAGTGGCCCATAGTATCGAATGACAAATCATTGACCTTGAAATATTGGTAATTATGTACCAAATGAGAGAAAGCTATACTGATCCTACTTGGTAGATGTTTTTTTTACCTACGGCCAACTATTAAAAAAGGGAAGAGAGAGCTAAACAATTTTGTTTATATCTAATATAAACTCGACAGTATTTTTACACCCCATGGAAGGGTCTAGACAGGCAAGATAATGCAGCCATAACCCCCAAGGTATCATAAAAGAACTCTTGACAGTTGATAGCATGTCCCCTACGGGTCTTGGAGTAGTGTCCACTCCCGTGAACATTTTATCTTCATCGCTGTAGGGGCAGAAGACAGAATTCTGCGATAAAAAGTTTGTTTTGCCCATAACTTCGGGTATAAACGGTTTAAAGCGATCATATTAAACAATACTTTCTTACTGATCACATTAAAAAAATAATAGAATTGCCTGACATATATCATGTTTTTGCAAGATTTCTAGAGCACAGAACTATTTGTATAAATAAACAATAAAAAAACAAACAACATTTTGGCGTTAATAATCACACAATAGTCTGTAAAACAATAATTGATTAAAACGAACAATATGTAGTTGAATAAAAAAAAATAAAAATCACAGAAGATACGGTACAGTGGTCCAAAATCCCGAATATGTGCGCGAAATAGGAAAAATCAATTTCGTCTGAACGGCTAAAAATTTGACCTCTTATTGTACCGTTCTCAAGAAGTACATAAATGCATTTCATGCCACGAAAAAGGTGTGTTTTCAATTGAATAAAATGGACCATTCATGATAGTGTTGTTTTTTCATTATTTGCTCTCGAATATTCTATGATGAAGATAAGTAAGAAATAATGCCAAATGTATAATTTTTGGATGCTCTTAAGAGTAATGCGTAGTAAATTGTTGCTAGAAAAGACAAAGTAGGATTTTAACAGAAACTAAAATTAAAACAAAGAAGTAATTAGTAAAAGTAAAATTTAACAAAGAGTAACCGAAATAAATTTATTTTGTAGAGAAAGTATATTTAAACAAATATTTATCACACCCAAGTGAAACCAGGTGCACGTTTTGTTAATATATTATAATCAATTTACAATAATTCCGTGTGGCTATCTGGAGTGAGAATTTTGGGGCGCTATTTTTATATATTTTTTTTCTTTTGACTTCTATGGTAATATATTCATATCAATTTAATCCTTCCGCAAGAACGATGTCTTGTATTTCTAATTGGAGTACTAAGAGTTCGGTGGAGTGTCGAGGCAGATGCTGCATAATGTAATGTTAAATGGTTGCTCTGGGAATAAAAACATCTTGCTATAAATTTTTTGGAAGAACAATTCGAGGGTGATGGTATACCACCATTTGATAAAATTTGATAAAATGGGTCAGATCTCACTTTTCCACTCCTCATTTTAAATAATGGAAGGAATGTGCCCGTAAAGCTGAACAGTTTGCTGTTGAACACCAGGAATGGCTTTTAGGAGACTTCGTTTTTATAACTGTTTATATTTTTATTTGAAAACAAACATTATTTTAATCTTTTTTTTTTTAAATAAACGTTTTTTACATCAATTTAATTTTTGCAATAAATGTATATAATGTTATATTCCTGCATATCATATAAGTACCTATACCGATTTTGGTTCATTTAAAGTGATTTTCATTGGAGTAATTAATTTTTGCGCACACATTTTTCATTATGGACCAATGTTCATGCGACGGGCTTAATGAGTGCGAGAACCTTCATAGAGGATATAGACATAATTTTAAGCATCCCAATAGGCAAATATACCATTGTATTCCAAGCAGAGGCATTTGCCATTTTGTCAGCAGCCACGTGAAAAGCTATAATGTAGTCCGGGAGCCCGTGACAAAAAAAGTGACTCACAAGGGGAGTGTGTGTGTCTGTCGCCGATTTTGATAAAATTTTTTTGGGTGATTCTACATTGAAAAAAAGTTGAACTATATCCTTCCGGTTCATCCAATGGGCCTTAGGAGCTGAGAAAAAAAAATGAAACATGCTGAAAAAGTTTTATTTTATATCTCGTGTTTGGAGAATGATATCGACATGCTTTTTCAGCTAAACATTTGTTTTTTAGAGTATATTAAAGGAAAAATATAAACATTAAAAAATAATTGATTTTTGGTCAAAGCAATTTAAAAATGTGTTTAAATTATTAAGTAAACTAGGTTCATAGATTTTTCCAAACCAAAAATGATTGCATATTTGGATTCAGCATATCACTAAACCTTAATGTTGAAAAAATCATCGAAAACAAAAAACATTTTTTTTTTTTCAGTCTCCAGTGTTATTTTTAAAGCCACAAAATTACGTTTGGGTTTGAAGCTCTTTATCTAATCTTCAATTTACCCGATATCGACGTTCTTGGACTTGTTAAAAAGAGGGGAGTTTCTTCTTTCGAAACATAGAGAAAACTATTGCACTATCTTATATGGTCTGGGTAATAAAAGGTGACTACCATCTAAAAACTTGGGAAGCTTATTATGCCAAAAAAATTTAATTTTAGATTCGCTCGAAAATTTGAATATAGTGATTTTTCAAAGTGCTAAAACCAAATCTGGCGCCGGTTTTGAATAAAAAAATTCTGTTAATAAACTTCACTCCGTAAGGAATACGGTTATCACTACATATAAGACAATACACCCTTCAAGTCGCTCAAAAATTCAATTATTTCGTTTTAATAAATTGGATCACTAAAATTTACTATTTTTATATTATATTTTTATCACGAATAATGTTTTTATATTACACATAAATATTCAAGGTATGTCTGAGCAAGGCTGGGTTCGTAACCATGTAAATATCATAATATAACAACATTATTTGCGATCAAGAAATAGTAAAATAACACTTTTACAACACCGCTATAAACATTATCGTAGTAAAAAATATATGTCTACCCTATTATAATACTGATCTACATTACAAATAACTCAATAGGCCTGCCAGAACGTTCCAAAATTTAATATATCATTTTAAAAAATTTGGTCCTTCTGATATTTAATATTACTTTTTCTTATTTTCCTATTTACGATAATATTTATAGGAATGTAATAAAAGTGTTATATTTACTATTTATTGATCACAAAAAATGTTTTTATATTATCCTTGCACGGACATACCTTGGATATTTATGTGTAACATAAAAACATTATTCGTTGGATGAAAGGGAAGGATATGGGTCAACTTTTTTTCAATGTAGAATCACCCAAAAAAGTTTGATCAAAATCGGCGAAGGATGCACCGTGCACTCCCCTTGTCAGTTCATACAAAGATGTGGGCATATAAAATGAACATGAAAAATGCATGTCTGCATTTTGAAATTCACTCCCTCCTAGGTTTTTAGCATCTGAGGTGACTTTAGTTTTATGCGTGCTTGAAATAAATCATATCTAATGCGAAACACAAATCCAATTTTTTTTTTTACATATTTTCAGATTTTCACGGTCTCGTGTGTCATTAGCTATTCCGAATATTCAGAGATATTGTATACAAATTTGTAGGAAATTTAACTTACTTTAAAAAAAGATAAAACCTACCATTTATGTAAAGAAACAACCTCTTTCTACATACTTTTACAGAAAACCATCTTGAGCCTAAAAAGTCGTATTTAACCCAATCCTTTACCTATCGCTTCATTTGTAATCAAGTCCAAGAACATTATCCAACCTTACGAACAATCAGCTACCCCTGCTACCTCTTTTCAAAACCAATGGCAGTTTCCTAAAGGCCTAATGCTTAAAGCCTGCGATGTGATACAAAATGTCTTCCAGCATTATTTTATATTTCAGATTCTTATAGTTTTTGAAGATGGAATTAAAATGCTTGCTTATTGAAATAACTTAGCAGCCAAAGAGTATATTATAATTAATGAACATATCTTAATTACATTCGTTAGTGTTTTGTAAATGTTATATCGTTCAATTGGAAGAAGAGTGCCACAATACGAAAAATTTGAAATTTACTGGAGAAGCGTTTAAAGTTATCCTATATAGGCTCATCGCATCCATCAGTTCACTGATAGAACATCAAGTTGGACCTTTTCTTAGCACTAATAAAAAAATAAAATAAAACTGATTTTTTGACCATTTAATCATTGATCGAATTGTGGCAGTTTTTCAAAATCAGTGCAAGCTCCTTTTAAGTTTATGGATAGTAAAGATACATTAAAAAAAAATAGCTTTTTTATTAAACAATAAATTGAATTTAAAAATAAAAATCAACTCAAAATACTTTATTGGATTTTTTAAAGTTCAAAATAATATTTTTTAAATAAATAATGATGTTTTCAATTATTTATAAGGAAGAAAAATTTTTGGTCATCGAAATAGCAAAGGAATAATATTATTATAACATTAAAAATAATTTATTATTATCTTTATAAACTCATTCTCTAATCTCAGTTTAAAGGATGCTATTGTTTAACTAGTAAACATATAATAGCTAACTAACAATAATTTTTCATTGCAGTAAATATAGAAACTAAATACCTGACATTTTTTCTCTAAGAAATATGCGTCAATGATAGTTTTCTAAGAAAAAAATAAAATAAAATTTTCGTTCGCGACACTCTACATCCAAATGAAAGATATGAATAAATTAATATTTTATATGATACAGCAAGATGAAGTTGCAATTTTCCTTTCCATTATACAAAAAAAAAAAATTATTCATAAACATATAAATAATTATTCAGATCTGGAAACATTACACAGTTATTTATAAAAAAATATAAATATATTCACATAATCATTGCAGTTTAAATGCTAAATGGGATTCACTCGGCAGTATATTTCTGAAATGGCTGTATATTTCTTGGAAACGGAACACTTTTGACTTGAAGTGGCCCATCCATCTAAGTTACTTATTTCTCGGCTGCTTAAGAAGTTACCTTTTCTCTTGTACATACTTATTTGCCTTTTAAAGTTTTCATGAATTTTTATATCTTCCACAATACCCACCGAAATTGTACTTTATCTTAGACTGTATTGTTATTAAATGTACCCGAAAAACCAGTTAACTCAATTTTATATGTAGTTATTTATTTAATTATTATTATATAGTTTAATTAGGAAAAACAGTAATAATTAATCAATAATGATGCAGTTGTATTTTAACACTTGCATCTAACATCAACCGGTAGGTATCGTATAAAATTATATTTATATTAAAGCATTATAACTACTTTCGTAGCAGTCTCCAAAATGATAAAAAAAAAATACTACCAATAAGATGGAAAAATTAACAAGATAATGAATAAAGGCGTAAATAATTTTAAGCCGGAGGAAAAAACAAGGAATGAAGTTGATTAAAAGGAAATTATTTTGTATTTATTTTTTTTAAATTTTATTTGTATATATATATTTTTTTTAATTTTTTTTTTCCTGTACTTTTGTTCTGTATATGTATGCGTAGAAATTTTGATATTGGATTAATTCCATAAGTTTTCCAATAATCTATAAGTTGTGTATTAGATTAGGAAAGGGTTGATTAATAACTGGAAAAGAATATTGAGGAGAAATGAGAAGGTTGTTGGATAGATTAAAATAAACAAAAGAAAAAAATAGAAAAAAAAATGTAACGCAATCGAATGAAAATAAAAATACCATGAACTATGTAGATTTATAATTAAATGATAACAGGGAAAAAGGAAGAAAAGAAAAAAGAATGTATAATGTGTATATATATATATGGGCGTAGAAGTGATGACCCTACCCTGTGTACCTTAATTGTGAATCGCGTTGTGGTTTCCCAGGACATAAAATAGCCGCCCGGAGGTTTGGTCCATGGACGGTCTGCTTCGGGGAAAGAAATATAGGTCCTCGTGCGCCTGCTGACTCCGAACAGCCATAATCCGTGGATCTAGACCGATTTTTCACTATCCTTGAACCCGAGTGAGTCGGTGGGAAGGACACTGCCGAATTGGCCCCAAAGGGACCGGTTATGGAGCCTGCCGCTGCACCATGGAAACCATGGTTGGCAGCTACGTGAGGTTGAGTGACCCCCTCCAGGCTGTCTGTGCTCCCGCAAGCAATAAATGTCTGTAAGAACACCACATCGCGCGGCCAAAGATCTACAAGGTCTATAGAGCCAACCGAAAAAAAAAAAAAAAAAAAAAAAAAAAAAATATATATATATATATATATATATATATATATATATATATATATATATATATATATATATTATGTCCGACTAAGGATTGATTAGTGCGCTGTGTGTTGTAGCAACCCAATGTAGGTATTTGGGCAGCATTGATGTTCAATAAATCATTTCTCTCTATAATAGCCAGGTAAGGACAAGAATCCAATCAAATTTTCTTTTTTTTATTTATTTAAATAGAGGCTTGTCAAGCATGGTATAAGAAATTGGCAAACTATTTATTTTTTATTTTTTTATTTGTAGAAAACTATTTTTATTATAGCTAAATTCAGATAGTTCCAGAAATAAAATGAATAATATCCCCCAAATTTCTTAAGTAACACAATGCGTAGAAATGGATAGATTTATGTCGACAATGGGGAAAGTTTAATCAAAACTTCGATTTTATTACTACCGTTGCGAAATGTTTTTTTTTAAAAAAAGAAGTAAATTGTTATATTTCCATGTTTATACCATAATTTATTATGAGCAGGTAAAAGAAAATCATATCTTCTCCATCCTACATCGAAAATTATTTTCAAAACAATGAAAAAAAAAAAAAAAAAGCGGATTTAGTATTTAGAGCATTTTTTTATTATTTAGTAATAAATAAGCAATAAACTCAAATCGCCATGCGCTAAAAATTAAAATAAAAATGATGTGAATAACAGGATTGCTTTTTTTAACTTTTTTTATTTTTAACCGGAAATAATGGTGCATATTATATTCGTTAAAATAATGGAAATACATTCTGTAAAGGTGTAGGGTCCGTTGCTTGAAAAATGCGTCAGTTGGTGTTACTTTACTAGCAATGATGTATTAAACGGCCACCTTGATAATTTGCAAAATTTAGGCTTTCTAAATATTTTTTCTTACAAAAGAAATATTTTAATTTCTTATACATTTTCTTATAAAACATTAATGAATGTTTTCCTCATTTTCAGCGTTTGCTTCTCTCTGAATAATACTCTAAAGAATACCGTTGAACAGATTCAAATCCATCCTCTGTAATTTTAAAGGAGTGGGTCGAAATAAAAACAGCACCAGTATACTGAATATTCTATAAGCTTAAACCACCTAAACCTTAATTAAAATTCAGATAGATAAAGACGGAGAAAAAATAGCGAAAGAACCTCCAACTCTCATCTTTCTAGGGCTCCTTTTGTGATATATATTCCAGAAAAGAAAACCTGGGTATTTTTAATTTGTGTAGTAGCATTTAAAATTTCCCCAAAAAAGTATTATTTTTCTTTTAATTACGCAAGTACTACATAGTTACTTTTTTAATTATATGATTCATATTGAATTAGATAAAAACAAATTTGAAACCTTAAACTCTACCAGACCAATAAACACGGGTAAGAGTTATAAGATAAATACAAATTTAAGAAGTTTGAAGGTTTTATTATTGAGAAACTTCTAGAAGACTATAATATATCAAATATGGCTAAAAGTTTTCAAAATAAAAATATGTTATATTTTTTTTTTCTTTGAAGTATAATTCTTTTCTATATTTTTTATAGTGATTCATGGCTAGTAAAAATATTGTTATAAATAATAATCATTGTATTATTTCATAACCTTCTTCACAGTTTAATAATATTAATAGTATTTAATAATACTCATTTGATGCACTTTCTTAGCTTTTTCATCCATTTCCTTTCGATATATCGATATTTTTCTACCGATTATCGGTATATATCGATATTTGGTTTTGCGATATATCAAAATATCGAATATCGATATTTTCCTTTCGATGTTCCAACCCTAATTGTCATCGTGAGAAGCGGCTAAGGTTTTTTTCTTATGTTTTTCTTCTTTTTTTTTTTCAGTAAGTTTGTATCAGCTATATTATGAGATCTGTTCATTAGGGGTGCCGATAACTGGTCGGTTATAACCGATACCGTTTTTTTTATTATCTAATAACCGTTTTTCGTCTTTTTTACACTTTTAATGCCATTATTCCATTAAAAAATAAAAACATTAACTTTCTTAAAATTATAAAACTTGACTTACACTGAAATGATTCTCACCGGCTTTTTATCGTGATTAAGAATGAATGTGGCGTAATGGATTTGAGCCCGTTAAAGTAATTAAATAAGCATTTAAAGTTGCTCAAATTATTTATTCAAGCACTTAAGCATTGTTGACAAGAATTGAAACAATTTTATCTTTCATACGTAATATTTTATAAGAAAAATTACAAAACATTAATTTTCTCAAAAAAAAAAAAAAAAAAAAAAAATGATTTCGGTTAGGCAGACCAAGTCAAAGGTTCTTCTAATAATCAGTTTAGTTAATTGCCAGGGTTTTAGCTATTTGTTTACTTGTGTAAAGGTTTTTTAAGGTTATTTCTTGAAGATCAGTGTGTAATTTATTTGAGTTATAGGGCCTTGTCAATGACCATTTATATGTAACAATTAAAGTAACTGTTATTTGTGACGTCTTAAAAAAAAAATGTTTGAATTTAAAATTATCGTTTTTTTTCCCAGTTTTTCCAAAAACCGGTTATTTGCATCGGTTAAAACCTGTAATCGGGTAAAACAAATAAATTACAAAAAAAAAAAAAAAATCTCGTTTGTTTGCCAAAAGAATTCCTCTGAACAGTGGTGCACGACACAAATAAACATGTTAAAGCACGCAATAATTCTATGACTAAATGACAAGTTTATTTAATATGATTTAATTTTAGTTTAGTTAATTTAAGTTAAATGGCAATTGGACCAAGCTGTATTGATAGATGGATAGTTTCACCGTCATTTTATTAGCGAACGGACTACCAAATATTTGAGAAGTGTATATCTGATTCCCATATACCGATCAGTGTCACGCGTCACTTTAATTGTTAAATAAACTGTAATATTTTTTTATAAATATTTTGGCAGCTCACAAAGTTTTTTTCCTCAAATTAAATTTCATCAATTTTCTTTTTTAAATGAAATCACAATTAAGAGGGTTTCTGTAATTTCTGAGCCATAAAATACAGTCAATTACTTTTATATCATGTTTGATATTTGATTTTATGAAAAGAAGGGACTAATTTTGGTAAAAATAAACAATATAAATTATAATTTTTAGTGTTAAAATTATTATTATTATTATTATATTGAGATAAACTCTTGTTTAACCCACCAATTTGGATGATTTGTGAAAACTGCTCTCCTCTATTCGCTCAGAGATCTCGCAGGAACAGATACGTATGCAGATTTTTTTTTTCTTTTCGAGAGGGATTTAAATTGTTTTGGAGGAGGAGGAAGCTAATAAGGAGAAGGCAAATAATCGCCTAAATGTTTATAATCGCCAAACTTGGCGTATGTTTTAAGGTAAAGCATGAAAATTGGATCAAAAACTATGGTTAAAATTAGCAAAAATATTATTCAAAATAAAAATCTTATGCTATATAATTACAAATGAAAATTATAGTTTTTGGTACATTTCGGGGGGAGGGTGGGGGAGGATGTATTTTTACTAATTTAGTATCATACTTATAGAATTTAATTTTTGATGTATTCTATTTTCTGTTAATTGTGATGCAGAAGAAATTGTCATTTTTTTTTAAATTAGTAAATGCTCCTGAGTACGTAAAAAAATCTTACTTTGCACCTATTCGGTTTCGGGGTTTTAAACGTTTAAAAAGTGTTAATTTTTTTTTTAAACATCTTTAGTTTACAAAAATCATGATGAATATAAATATGAAAAAAATCTAATTCAACCTCTATTTATCTGTGTTATTTGTGTAGAATTAACTTGTGAAGTTAACTGGATACAGAACAACAAGCTATACGAATAAATAATTAAATTAACGCAGCACCTAAACGATCCAAGGATCGGTAGATACTGATTTTTCTCTTATATATTAAAGTAAATTTGAACTCTAATGAACCAATTTACATTTCGTGTTGAAACCATGGATTGTTTACCCGCCTTGTAAGCCGAGTTTTGGTAGTACGCTATAATCCTATTACAGTTTTCGTCTGCATCTGTAATAGGATTATAGCGTACTACGGCTTTACCCAGATTATCTTATTTATTATTTAGCGTGTTCTCCATTTCCTTACCTTTCACTGTATAAGGTATAATTTATTCTTCAAAATAAAATTTAATTTGAAAATTTAAGGCCGAGTTTAAATCGTCGCAAGTTATACAAAATACTATTTATGATCAAGAAATAGTAAATTTTAGAGTTACCCAATTTTTTAAATAAATAATTAAATTTTAGATAAATCTGATGGTTCTATTTGATTATGTATAATGAAAACAAAATTCTTCTACGGAGTGAACTATATTAACAGATTTTTTTTATCCGAAACTGGCGTCAGATTTGGTTCTAGGACTCTGAAAAACCCCTATATTCAAATTTTTCACCATAATGCAGAAACCCTTTGACAGATTCAAACCAAATTTGGAGAGTCGGTAAACGTTCTTAAACTACGTGTTTCGGAACCAACGTTATCCGCAAAAAAACTTCAATTTTGTATTTATTCTATAATTACATTTTTTTACACAGACCTTCAAGAGGATGCAATAACTGTTTATATGTATGGAAAGAAAGGAAAAAATCGAAAACGGATAAACTGAAGGCGAGATACAGACCTTCAAATTTATTTTTTTAATTTTAAATACATATGTAAATTGAATAGTATCATACATCCAATTTTATTTTTTAAAACATATAAATAATTAGTAAATGATCATGATGTAAAATGGTCGGACTCCGTCGCGGCGGACGCGCGGGTATTTCTTGGTACCCGAAACTGCAACAGACCGAGCCGACTGGGGGAGGCCCAGACTCTTGTGACGGGTTGTCTTGCCACTCATGATAATGAGTAAATGATAAGAATTACGTGAAAATCATAAAAGTAAGGCATATGCACTAAATTGCTGGAAAATTCATTAGTTATTATAGTAATATGGAATGATATTTATTTTACGTATAACTTTTTATCATATTATTCGATCGAAGCAAGAATTTGACCGATAATATTTAATTTAATAATATCAACAGCGTATTTTGAAAAAACGAATTTAATTACTAAAATCGAATGAAAAGTAGAAGTTTTTAATTTAAGATACATCTGGGTTTTTTTTCTTTATATATATATATATATATATATATATATATATATATATATATATATATATATATATATATATTATAATAAACAATGATGTTTTTTTTCATTAATTTTTCCAGACGCAAGCGGCAACAAACGAGTTCTAGTTCTGAACGAAACACAAATTCCCGTCAGCTTTACTCTGAAGTCAATATTCGTAACTGGGGTTCCGCCCGTAATTGAGTGCAGACCTTTCAGAAGGATAGAGAAAAAAATGGGGAAGGGAAATGTGGGATTCACCACACCATTTCCCAAGGCACAATCATTAGTCTAAAAGAGATGCTTTCATATCTAATTCACTCAAAGGCTTTCGCTGCGTAAACTATAATTGGTTGAATACCCAGATCATATAACAAATGTGATATTGTTTTAGATAAAATAATATAAACATATATATATATATATATATATATATATATATATATATATATATATATATATATATATATTATATATTGTACTTTCCTTTTATGGTAACCTCATAAAAAATCCGTTTATAAGGAATTCTTAAGTGCTTTCTACATTCACAGGGTCGAGCAGAAATAATTGATGACAAATTTGAAGGGCTCTTAAATAAACAAACCCACTGCCTTTAAAACAAAACGGGATTTTATTTTCAAAAAGTACATTTAAAATAGTTTTATTTCAGTAGGTTTTATTAATAATTACTTTTTCCAAATGTCAGGCATTATGGACGTTTCCGGAAAATTTTCCATCATCCTTCTATTCATTTCTCATAAAATAGCATTGATTTATCTTTTGATCCTCTCCTTTAAATCATCTGGAAAACCTGTTTGAAAATCTTGCCCAGGAGATATCACCAGAGGAAAAAACGCATGGAGTTAATCTGATGACCTTTCCGGCCACCCCCATGTCACCTCATAGAAAGATCAATCTGTCATGTAACATTTCCCTCGAAACTGAAAGCGAACGTCGAGTTGTATAAGCCGTGGAACAAGATGTCCTCTGCGTCAAACTCGTCCAACTTAGGATAGTCTCCAGGCCGTAGGGTAGGTAGCACATGTCGGAAAGCACGTAACAGTCGGAGTTCACAGTTACCGTTACACCCACCTCCATAAAAGAAGTACGGGCCGATAACACCCAAGTCACCAAAAGCCGGCCACAGTGCCCTCCCAAAATGGGTCAGTTACTCCACCAGAAACGAGCAGAAGGGAGATGGAATATTTCCGGGAACATCTTCGGCAATGCGTTGTCAATAACGGCCGACATTTAGAAGATATAATTTTTAAAACTCACCGAAATAAAACTATTTTTAAGGTGATTTTTAGAAATAAAACCAGTCATTTTCTAGAGACATTAGTTTGTTTTTTAAACCCCTACAAAATGTGTCAGTTATTTCTATCCCACTCTTAATAATTTGTTTGAGTTAATTTGATATGAAATAAAGCAATAGAGAGAAAGCAAAATAAGCATGCAATCAAAAATTACGATTTAACTATAAAATATATAATGATAACTAGGGCTAGGATTTTCATGTAATTAAAAATACCATATATGTACATATGTATGTATTAATTTTAGAACAAATATGTAAAGAATGTGTGAAATATGTAGATATAATAAAATTATTTAATTTATAAATTTCAAAAAACGATCTGCTCATTATCAGGAAAACACTTGAGAAACAAATGCGTTTTTAAATTTTCAAACATTACGTCTTTACGTTATTTAAGTACGTCGATATTCTTAGTGCCGACATTCTCTGTTGAAAGAACGCTCGCGTCTACTGAAGTAACAGATGCAGTTCAGAAAGTTGCCGTTTCAAAAGGGCTCCACACAATTGACAGTTTCGCTGCCATCTCCTTTCCATTAATGATGTTGGGAATATGCAACGCGCCATTCCAACTTGGATTGTTTACTAAGAGATATTGCGGTTTTATCCGGATTCAGTTTCCAATTTCCCCTGAGGCATCTTCCATTTCTCTGATTGCTTCATTAAGAAACTCTATGTTTTTTAATAGAGGCACGCTCTGCAATTCAAAGTGCGTCACAGTGAGTGCGACGAAAGCACAATTGTTGGTGATGAAAGTCAGATCATTTTTCTAAATCGGATTTTCCTACAGTTTCTGAACTTGAGATTTGGCTGCGGCCGAATCACCAACTAGTTTTGAAACAACGTCCTCAATTTCGTTAAAGTTCTTGGCATAGTACCAACTTATCTATCACCAACTACATACCAACCAAGTTCCGCATCTCGTTACTACTGGCCGAGGAGGTAAGGTCAGTTCAGGTTATTGTCCTTGAAAATTTGGATTCAGTTTGGAGCTTTTAAAAAAGTCTGTTTAATGGATGAAATGGACAAATCTACCTATGGGAATTCAAACCGAATAACTTCAGAAATACAATTAAACGCGTGCAGAAGACATTTAAGGATAAAATACTAGAATGAACTTTCAAGCTCACAATCATTTACCGTTGTTCTGACGAAAACAAGATCTTTTTTTTTAAGTATCACATTTTGTACCAAGAAGATTCCTGGAGACGTTAAAAAACCGCATGATTGCATTTTTCCAACTCTTGGAGAAATGGCTTTGAAGAGGAATCTGGGCAGATAGCAACCAACGATGGCATTTGCAAGATACCGGCCTTCAACATCAGTTAACTTGTCAACTGAAACCCAAATAGTTCGTTCCCTCCTTAATATTCTTCTGAATTTTTGTAAGGGTTTTCTGGAATACATGTTGCAGATAGTTTTTTCTTAAGGTGGTTATATCAGAAATTTGTTTTCCCGATATATAATTTCCAAAAAGCCTTTAAGAGAACGGTTGTTTATTTTGCTCACTTGTGGGTGGCGTAATAAAGCCTTGATTGTTTTTCTTTGTTTACTTTGTACCTATATGCTGAGTAACTTGGAAATGTTTCGTTGTAGAAACTGATTTGTCACAGTAAGGACAATATAATGTATCTCTCTCACTCTTGAACGTTTCATTCGTGAACACATTAATATATTTCGGAGCCCGATCATTAGATTTGTTTCCCGACTTTACTTATAAGAAAGAAGAAAGTAAAAGAAAAAATCATGAAGATGGGTTTTAAACTATAAACTACGTCGCTCTGAGCAAAAATTAAAGGGTGAGGGAACTTAGAACTGAATAATAGGAGAAAGAAAAGTACAATCGATTCTAGTAAATTCTGTTAATCGACTTTGAATGTCAACTGATATTATAGGATTTTTTTTTTCTCGTACCCATCCTTATTCATGTTTTTATGCAATTAAAAATAACAAATATGGAGTGTAATATGTAAAAATATATGAAATATGTAAATTTAAATTGGTTTAAATTTATACCAAATGTGTCAAAACATAAAAAAATGAGTTGATACCTGGTTATATCTTGGTCAAAAAACAATTTATATTTACATAAAAATCCCAGCCCTAATAATAATAAATAACCCAGGGGATTCATATTTGTGGAACTCAAACAGATTTCAATTTCGTTTTTTTTTTTTTTTTTCAATTGTTCGATATTATGTAACTGCTCCATTTTTTTGTGATAGTCATGGGATATTTCAAAGAAATGTTTATGATTTACTTACTAGCGAATCCTTCTCCCCCATTCATTCCCCATTATGAATTTAAATTGATCCCGTTAATTTTAATTTTAATCTTTTAATTTTTCCCGTTAGTTAAAATTGATCCCAAATGTGCCTAAAAAAATAGTTGATATCTGGTTATATCTTGGTAAAAAAAACATGTATTACATGAAAATTCTAGCCCTAATGATAACTAAAAATTATATATGATATGAAATAAAATATCAGAATGCATAAAATTAACCACGTAAAATAACTTTAAAGTAAAAAATAAATTGTATTATAATTGCTGAATCACAATTGATTGGTGGGTCCAATGAACGCTAATTTATTATAATAAAAATATAAAAACCAGCATTGGTGAAGTTTAATGTAATTTTACAATAAAAAAAATTCAATCTTAAGGATATAATATAAATATGTTTCAAATAATTAAATATTATTAAGCTTAGAATAAATTTAAATGAATATTCTTACAGATATATTAGTACTCACTTTGCAATAGATTGCAGAATAAAAAATCAAATCTTGCACTCACCTGAAAAAGAAGATAATGCAAATTAAGTCAAGATAATGCATATCCTAGCATTACAATTTATAAATAAACAAAATTTTATTGAAATTGAAAATGTTTTTGAAACTATGTATTTAATACAAATTTATTTTAATTTAAATTAACCTGAATTTTTGCTTTCACTTACTTACCAATGTATGAAATCGAAATGAGCTATTGCGATCGTGAAAAATTTTGAATCCGAGTTTTCAACGGAAATACACGTTTTAAGGTCCCCTGAGTCCAAAGATCCAAGTCTTAATTGTGTGTGTGTGTGTGTGTTTGTGAGTAAATGTGTGTGTGTATGAGGGGAGAGGGGGGTGGTAAGTATAACAGTAGGTATAGGGCTGTGATGCTACAGCAACTTTTTCACCACTTAATATAATCGATCTTACACATTTTTACAATTTTCTCAAAAAAGGCTCTAACGATTTTGATCAAACTAGTTTTATATATGCAAAATTAAATGTTCTTTAATTGTTCTTTAATCGTTAAAATTGAAATAGTCTGCCAGGGCTTAAACGCCGAATTTTCTAAATAGCTTCCTCTATAGTACCTTCAGTTTTGTTTATTTGAAATAATTAACCGTCTCTCATTGTTAGTAGTAATAAAAATGGAAAAATATAAGCAATGAATAAATATATAACAAATAAAAGGAATTTGATAATTAACTAAAAGAGAAAAAAGAGAAATATTTTCCCAGGTTGAAAAAAAATTTTCAAAAATAAGGGTAATAATACAAGTGAATTATTTTTATTTACTGTAAAATTTTATACTGTTGCAAAGCTAAAGATTTTAGAAAAAATAATATTTAGCATATAAAGCCGTAGAAGGTAATAAAGAGTGACGAAAAAGGCATACATTTAAGAGATTGTTATAATTAATAATTTCTACTTTTATATTATTAAATGAAAAATAAATATATTCATGGAGGCTAAATAGAAAATTTTATAATTTATTTCAATTAGCGTGTTAAATAAAAGTTATATGATGTCAGATTTTTAGAATACGAAATTTGATTTTTCTTTTTTAACTATAGAATAATAATTTATACTGAATAAATACGTTTATATCAAGCTATTGAATTTAATTGCTAATTTGTTCATTTTTTTTATCCATCGGAAATATCCTTTGTCGCTACGTTTCTTTCTGATGTAACAGAGTCGTTAAATGTATTCATGCTCAGATGACTAAAAGTAACAAGATGAGTTACGTAGACAAGCATTTTACCAATTATAAATTGATTTACCCGTCTTGAATAACAGAAAAGATAAAAAGGTTTTATCGAAGATAATTTACCTGAAAAGTTTAAAGCAATAACATCAACCCGATTATTTTTTGAGTTTAGTAAAATACGTTCAGCAAGGCATAACAAAAAAAAAATGGTTTAACGCATCAGCACCGGCAAACAAAAATTTCATGAACTCAGGAATAGTCGGGAATTGTACGGGAAAACCGTATGAGGAGTGAGGTGAAATAAAAAAATAAATAAAAAAAAATAAATTTTATAGAATAAAAAAATTTCGAAACAGTTATTTTCAAACTTACTTATTGGGAAAAAAACATATAATATCATTTATATGAAACACGTTTAATGAAATATGTAATTTTTATTTTTACTAATGCAGTAATAATTAGTACTTTAAATTTAGTAAATATATTTTTAATTTGATGAAGGATAAATCATTCATAGAGAAAATAAAAGATTTTTGAAACTGTGAATATTTCACAAAATCCAGATACTGCAGTTATTATAAAATTTAAAAACCTCAGTTGATTCTTAAGCAGAAACTACAAATATTCTAGAAAAATCTAAAAATTTTAATTCAAAAATTTAAAAATAATCAAAAGACTTATATGATGTAATTTTAGATTTAATTGTGAATTAATAAGTTTTGTATATGATCATACAAAACTATAGAATGGTTGTATCCTAATCATAAAAAAATATCATGGTTGTAAAACCATGCCTGGACGTTTTTATTAAAATAAAAAATGATATTTGACTCACATATTAAATAAACTAACACCTCAAAATATAGAGAATTACTTACGATAAATAGGACCCAATTCTGAGCTCAGGGTTCGATTCCACTACCCGATGATTATAAACAGTGTGGACAAGACTTTCTGTCAAGGACCAATACTAACTCTCTAAGATTTATATCTTAAACCAATCCAGCTGGAGTAATTTTTTCGATACCAATTTTCCCCCTCCACTTCATTTATCCCCGTAACGGAATTTGTAGTGATATTTTTTATAGTATGGGCGAAAAATTTTTAACAAATTTAAGACTTGAATTCAGCCATATCGCAGCTTTTACAAAAATAACATATACCTCTTATGTTAGTTTATTTACTACTAATGATATAAATTTAAAACAGATAATTAATCGATAGGTAACGATAAACGATTAAAAATTACAGTTGTTGCTATAAAAAAGAAAGGATTTCCTTCCTCTCTAGTCGTATTGTAAATTAATTAATTAAAAATAAACTCAGAAAACAACCATTTTATTTATAATGTAACAAACCAGGTATTTTGTAGATAAATCTATGTAATATTCTGTAATATCAATGAACAGATGTATGTACACAAATAAATAAATATTCAATTGGATGGACTATAACATCATACTTTTTGGAAGATTAAATTTTTGACATGGGATGACATACATTTTTAAGGTGGCCATACACAATCACTCCATTTGGATGTCATATAAAAGCGGAGCACATGCACCATCACTCCAATCATCCATATTCGAGCTAGTTCAGCTACCAGTCTTCATGAATATAAATCGTACAGAATCGACAGACTAGATCATACAGAATCGCTCCTTGACTGCCTTATTTATCTATGAATATGAGTTAATAGTGTTTTAGACCTGAAGATACCTGACGTTACCTGAACGTTGTCCGGCAATAATAATCATGATCGGAAATCATATATATATATAATCAGTAGCAGAAATAATACATAATTATATATGAAAGGGATGAATAAAAATGATTTTTATTTTACATATTTCATTACAAAGAAATTCTTAAGCTACCACTTTTTATTTTTTTTTAATTTATTTTTTTACAC
Source organism: Rhaphigaster nebulosa (assembly GCA_948150685.1). Classification (NCBI taxonomy): domain Eukaryota; kingdom Metazoa; phylum Arthropoda; class Insecta; order Hemiptera; family Pentatomidae; genus Rhaphigaster; species Rhaphigaster nebulosa. Next base: position 45,478,551 of record OX411307.1, read on the forward strand.
TTCTGAAGAAATTTGTGCTTTAGCCTATTTTTAGAAATCGGCCTTGGCAAGGACGACTTCTAAAAAAAAAAAGGAAATCCCATTGACGTTAAAAGAAGGGAGGGGAAATGAGAGTCGAATTTAGCGTGCCTTTGATATCCTCCAAAGAAATTCAAAAAGATAGAGGAAAAAAAAGAGGTCTCTATATTTTAAAGTGCAATCTACAAAAGAGGGTTAGGCTTTAGCTACTTTCCCTGGAGAAATAATAATTATTCTGTATATATTGAAAGGGGAAGGAGAATGAAAAAACAATCAGCAATTTTTTAAAAGAAAAAAAAATCAGGAATTATTAACAGATTCCATCGCTTCCATTGATTACTTAGATAATGGTAATAAGTACTTGATCATATCTTCTTATATTTATTTTATCCCCGAATACTTGCTAATAATTTCCATAGATAAGGAGGAAATAGATTTCGACATTTTGCACTATTTTTTATTCATTAAAGGAATCAAATTATGTATAAAATATACTGTTTTTGATACGAAGGTTTATTATATACAAATTTTCATCCTGTCTGTGATGGACGGATTTTATTCATTAATTAATGATATAATTAAATTTAAAAAAAAATATAATCATTTTAGAATTTAAAGGAGGGGAGGGGGCAGGTCATCTGTAACACTCAGTATGACTTAGAATTCTGTATGACTGTTTTTTGTTTGATCATTTATTTATTAACTTTTAAAACTATATAAGTCCACCTCAACCATGAGGTTTAAGAGAAATGGGTCACTGGTTTAAATTTTTAACTGATTTTTCAAATCTAAATTTTCATCAACATCAATTTTCGCTTTACATTTTAACGATATTTACCGTTAACAGTTCAAAGTCATTTTTTTATGCAAATTTAAAAACTAATTTGAAAAAAAAAATCGGCTCATCTTATCCTAAATAGCACTATATTTTTTAACTATGAACATTTAAACCAGGTTAAAGATTTATTTGTCATTATCAGATATTATTGAACTATTTTTAATAGTATCATGCGCCTTATTTAATTAGATTAACCATTAGCCAATACCCATACACAATAATTTATTTTCTAATATTTGGTGAAGCAAATATATTTGGTAAATGGATGCTGGATCCTTCCCCAAATTTTTGAATCTCTAATTCCAGTTACCGGAAATCAACTTTTTTATTTTGGGTTCTAATAATTAATAATTTTTTTTTCTTTGCCTAGATGAGATAACGACTTCTTTGATATTTCTTGATTTTTTCCAATGTCTATACAATATCGTTTTACTCCTCCAAAGTTTCTAAAACTTTGAAATTCTTCTTAATCTCTGAGGCGAAGTTGTTTGGTTTTTTTGTCATTATTTTTTATTAAAAAGGCTTCTAAATCCCCTAGCTAAAGGTTTTGTGAGGTAAACGATTTTCTTTTACTTGTTTACATTTAGTTTATTTTACATGTTGCGCGTTCGCTGGTTCGTAGCCCAACCCACATTTTCCCAACACAATTAGAGTTACTTTAATCACGCCACTGTTTCAAACACTCTGTATCACGAAGGGGTAGATTTGATTTTGGATCGTATCTGCAATATTTCCAATTAGAAATTTTAGATATTATGTACAAATATTTAAACTAATGCAGCAATAAAATTTTGAATTATCAGATATTTATTACAAAATAAATACAATACACATAGTACTTAAAATTAGTTGTTTTAGCTTCACGTCAGGGATGGGCGTATTCGTAATACGAAATATGAATACATATCTTCACAAAATCAATTTACTATTAATATTATAACCAAAGTATTCATTTATCTTTTATTTAACTAGTTTCATGGGCGCCAGGCTATTTTGAACTAGCCGGGTGTGACTATTCCACCTTAAGAGATAAATTGTTTCTTTCAATAAAAGGTGTACATACCCTGTAATACACTACAGGTTACAGGCTTAGCTCAGGTGAGAAGGGCTGGGTCATGCAAACATATCAACTACTATTAGGTTTCCACTCTACTTATATTTTATACATAATATCTACAAACCAACTAAAACAACTATGTACAACAAAAAAGGAATATTTACAATAAAGCTATACTACATCTATACACAAAAACAAGCAAAAAGCAAACATAAATGTATCTTTAAAGCTATAGATAAGAAGTGCATGCGGTAGAGAGAGATACAGTGATACCAGGAGGTTATCTTAGGTTCTCCAACCTTCTCCCACCTCTGGCTTTTCCAGCTAAACTGTCAACCTTGGTTACAATATGAATACGAATATTTCCATATTCAAACCTTCGAGTTCGGTACTTACAATTGTAAATATGAATATATTCGTATTCATACATATAAATGAAAATATATCCGTAGCCATAATTGAGAAATCAAATAGGTGTCTTCGTATATTCATGTAATTCGCTCTACGTCCAAAAACACGTTTGTTATTGTCCCTGGCAGGATATAATATTAATTCTTACGTATCTCCCGAAGTGAAAAAAAAATCATGATTGGATTTATATATATATATATATATATATATATATATATATATATATATATATATATATATATATATATATATATATATATAAAATAAAAGTTACTGTTAAATTTTTATTATTTGAGTATGAATAGAAAACTTATTCGAATAGTTTCGATATTGATGTCTATAATGTTATTATGCTATCAGAGGGAGTGTTCTATAAAAATAATATCGATTTTAAGATCGTGCTCTCACGTATCAATTTATTTTAATTTATCATATATACTCGATATCGAGGTCCACTATTGAGTTGTTGAAGGCCCTTATTATGAAAATACAATCGATTTTAAGATGGAGCACTTTCGTATCGATGTATTTTAGCATTTCGGATATCCTCGACATTGAGGTCCATCATTGGGATATTGGAGGACCTTTTTATGAAAATACTATCAATTTTAAGGTCGCGCGCTTACGTATCGATCTATTTTAATTTATCATATATCCTCGATACTGAAGTCCACTATTGGGTTATTGATGGTACTCATTATGAAAATTCTATTGATTTAAAGATCGCGCGCTCACGTATCGATTTATTTTAATATTTCGGATATCTTTGATAGTGAGGTCCATTATTAGATCATTTAAGGCACATATTATGAAACTACATCGATTTTAACATTGCGCGCTCACAAATCGATATATACATTTGAATCCATTCATCCAAAAATCGCGGAGGTACACAATATGAGCCTCATGGTATTGCCAAACTGGAATTGGCCGAACGCGAGTGGGTCCATTCGATAGATCTGAAGCTGGCCAAAACGGTGGGCTGAACCATAGGGATCGCCCTGTCATGTATGACACCACAGGTTTTTAAAATTTTATTGGAAATTGTAATTCGTGGTTACTCGGATACAAAGTATAGCCGGGACTACCCGATCCCTGAGCGAGTGATCTAACGGCTGGATAGGGTAAAAAGTAGCCATCCGTGGTACCCTGGAGACCCTAACGCTAGGATCGGCTGGTAGGTAGCCTTCATGTGTGCAGCCAGGGACTTCACTTGGGGTATGAAAGGTAGTGCTGGTTGATTGGCATTAACGGTCGAAAAGGACCATTGAGGTGTTAGTAGAGCTAGATTATTGATTCCCAGAAGACTAGTAGTGGGACGTGATGAACGAAAGAGCCCAGATCTATATCACAAGTTGGTTAAGCAAGAGATGAAGGAGAGGGCCCACTGTCAAGGCCTAGGCCTACCTACCGAATATTAACCAAAGGTGGTGACAAGTATAAGATGACCACCTATTATTAGGTGCGAAATGAAGATGTTGAACAGGTGATCTCCCTTACGAAAATCATTGCAGACAGAGGTTCAAGCATTCAAAAGTGAGCAAAGACTACAGCATCTCCACAGGAGGGTATTTCAGAGGTCGAGAGGTTATCGGATGGGACTGAGAGTAGTAGAGAGGAAGTAGAGGATGAGGAAGAACTGGGCCAAGAAATAAACCATGAGGAAAAAACGGACGAGCTCCAGTACATCGAGGCAGCCTTTCAATTACAGCTGTTTAAGAACAATCCGGAGCGGAGCGAGTTGTCAAGGACAAGGAGAAGCCTATTGTACAAGGTCTTAGCGAAACAACTGGCAATGAAGGCCCAGAAGGAGCAGGCTGAGTCCCTCCCCTAAAATGGAGGGAAGAGCAGAAGAGTGCTATATAGCCCAGGAAAAGAACCAAAGCATTACTGCAGGACTATGATAATTCCTTAACGACACTGAACTGAAAGTGGTCACCGGTGTCTTGGCGACTGCCAGTGCCTGGGATGATAAGGGCACGCAAAAAACACGGAAGAAGAATCAGGAAACATTAGACAACAGGGGCGTGGCACTGGCGGAGCGTCATAGGCTTGAGCTATTTCCAGTAGGCCCAAGGATACGCCCACCAGACCTGTTTGACCTGCAATGACACATTGCCCTTATTTTCAGAGTAACTGCTGACACCTAGAGAAGCAATCAAGGCCTTCAAAGGTGAAGTTTAGGGACCTGAACTCGTCCCGGGGGATAACCTAGAAGGTCCGTTGTGCCTGTGGTGCCAGGGATATGCCCACACTAAAGCCGAGTGTAGGAAAGATCTTACATGTAGGTGGTGTGGCAAAAACTGTCAGAAACCCAATGATTGCCATGCAAAAAAATGTGGCTACCCTCCACATTGCAAGAAATACACAGGAAAGGGGCCAGAAGATGGCGAAAACAGCAGAGAAGACCCGTTATCTGGGCAATGCAGAGAGGAATTATGAAGGAAGAGTCACAAAGGTGCAGCCCCATAAGTTAGGTGTGCAACCGAGCACCAGACAGCACCTCTGAATACCCAATTAATTATTGTTCCCATAATTAGAGAATACCCTTAAGTTATGTATTATAATACCCTTAAAATCGATAGTATTTTCATAGAACACACCTTCAATAACATAATAATAGATAATAGATATCGAAAATATTCGAAAAAGTGTTATATTCATACTCAAATAAAAAAATTTAACATTAACGTTTATTTTATATATTAAAATCCAATCATGATTTTTTTCGCACTTCGACAGAAAAGTAAGAGTTAATATCAATTCATGCCAGGGATAATAACAAACCTGTTTTCGGACGTAGAACTCTGAATATGAATATACGAAGACAAATATATTAGATTTCACAATTATGAATACGAATATATTCATAATCACATCTATAAATACGAACTCATATATATGAATACTCATATATATTGTATTCATATTCATATTAAATTAATTTTTGTGAATATATTCACATTCACATTTCTGATTACGAATACGCCTATCCTTGATGATGATTCCGATGTATATATACTTACGCCGGCGAATTTTAATAAAACAAAATTTATTGACGAATTTTGAGTGTTTATTATTTTATTCTTTAAAAATCTTTTCTTTTCCCTTACTCGGTGATGACTAAGAGGAAGGACTGGGATAGTTGGAAATGATGCCGAGAGAAGCACTGAACTGGAACGTGTCCTACAGAGCTTTAGCTTTTCCCCTCTAAAGGGTCCGGCCTCTCATCCCCACTCAAGGAGACTTTTCCTCTCAAGGGTTCTTATTATACATTTATAAACTTTATAAATTTATTGTAAAAGTTCTGTAAAGTGCGGTTCATTTCCGATATGAGAGCTTCTCCTGTGACATCGATCAAAATACGAACTTTAACAAGAGCCACAGACGGAATACATTATCAGATCTACTGATTTGTGACAGTTTATTAAGATAATGATTTTTTATTCTTTCACGCTACTAATGGCAGAACTTATCACAGATTAAATTACAACATTTGCAATTACAACGAATACAATTAATTAAATATAAATTATATTTTTAATCAAACTAATTAATTTAAATTAATTAATTAAAAATAAATTAAAAGTACAACAAATACAATCAGCAATAGGGACTACAGCTGAAAATATTGAGCAAAATGCAGCGTTTCATCAGAGGATTACTCACAGATAGTGACTAAAATGCATATTACAGTTCGCTCTTGAATAACTTACTTACCACTGATAACAACTCATTTAAAGTATTGAAAACCGACTTACTTATCATCTTAATCCTTTGGCACAATCCCTATTTAGCACAAACCATCCCTATAATCCTCCTCGAAGGTTAAAACGGCAGTGACCCCGAGACCTTTTGTAAATATGTACACTGGAGTTGTGGCAATCGCCAGCTTCTTCATTTAAGCTCAAAGCGTCTGCGACTACAGTCCCCTTATTCATTCTCCACTAGCTTTCAATTCCAATGAAGCGGCTGAGAGAGAAGTGCTGGGATTCGCCGAAGTCCTGCCACATATGGAGGGGGATAGGAAACCTTGGTTCGGAGTCCCCTCGACTGAGTATAAATATTGTACATAAATATGAACGTCTTTAAGATGATTAATTTTCTTTTAACTTATTTTTTTTTAAATCTTAATTATTTACTAATTATGCTATTATTTAATTTATTGTTTATATTATTTGATAGGTATTAATTTTATTTAATTAATTTTTATCATAATTATTATTTATTTATTTTATTTAACTTTTTTGTTTGTCTCTGATATATGGTATAAATGGCTCCATATAGCACTGACACCTACTGCCGGTTCGGAAACAAAAAACACGATTCTACAGCTTAAACCGAACGACACAGTTTCATACCGTCTCACAGTGGGATGAATGTCCGATCTAGATGAAAATAATTCAATTAAAAAAAAAAGAAAAAATCATGTAAATAATCGTTAGTAGTACGGTCTAGCTACGTTTTATTAAGACAATTAACTGGAATTAGCAGGATTCAAATATCAGAAAAAAATGTGTTAACAGTGATTAATTTAACTTGCATACAAATGCATATCTGTCTGTACGTCTCTGAATACTTATTAATTTTATAAGCATTTTACTATTTTACTATTTATTACTAATCACTTTCTCATTCCTCTATCAAGTTCAAAATCTTGATTTCACCAAAATGGAACCGTCTTTTACGAGTAATTAATTTTTCAAATCTGTAATTCAATTTTTTAAATAAATAACATGGTTTATTATATAAGAAAATTATTAATTTCAAAGTTACATAAAGAAAAAGTACCGCAAAGTACCCCTAAGATTTTCTAGTAAATTATTGTGCAGAACGTATAAATAATGTCCAAGCAAAAAAAGGAAGAAAAAATAAAGAAAAAAGAAATTGTCATTTCCTGACAAAAATATCTCTGTAACGAGAAAAGAACTATCTATTCAGTGGCAGACCTGTCCCAATGTCGATGCCATTTATGAAAATCTAACTCAATATGAAGAATAAAGCACAACGGGGCCATTCTTCTGTCATGTAAAAAACAAATTAAAATTAATTCGATCATAAATTAAAATACATATATTATTTTATTTATTGAAATTTACAACTGTATCAAATAAAAAAAAAAAAAAAATTAAAATTTAATGGCAAGAAGCCGTTTGGGCGTTATAAGAACAACATTTTACAGAAAAATAGTACATGGCTGGACTTTATGTTTACTTTCGTTTTTGTGAATTTGCCAAGAGAGCATCTTAAACGCTTCAATTAGTAATGATGTGATCACGATCGTTCAACCATAAAAAACGTATGTCATTTTAAATACATTATCGTTTGGTTATTGCATTAATACAGACGATTTTGAGATATATATTCGAGAAACGAGTGTCGTATTTAAGTCTTCATCCGTGGTACTATATGCTGTCAACACAGTACAAAATTCTAAAGCACAACACGGAAATAATAAGGAATTATTTAGTGCCTATTGGCATGCTATCAGAAGAGGCATAAGAATTATGAAATGAAGATTTAGGGAACGCAATACAAATCCTTGCGTATAGACACCAATAAAGAATTAATTTCAATGTTGTTTGCTATTGGCATCAGATCACTTCATAAATGATGGGAATGAGGAAATCTTTACTTGAAGGAGTAGTAGGTCTTTTAAAAGCTCCTGATCTCAGTATATCCAATATAAATCAAAAGAATCCATCGAGGAATCAATTTAGACAAAAATTATTTTTCATTTTATTTGCATATAGGAGCGGGGTAGCTCAGTGGGTGGGGCACTGTGCTACTAATTTCAAGGTCCCGGGCTCGAGACCGACAGTGGCAGGTAATTATTAATTCTGATTTCAGCCATGGATCGGTCCTGTAGGATCGGGAGACCCTTCTGGGGCTCACCCAGCCTTTATAAAGTGGGTATCCTTAATTGGAGGAAAAATCTGGCGGTTGATGAGGGTATCTCGGCCAAATTACCTCCTTGCACGACCGCTGGCCTAGAAACAGCCCTTACCAAGTACTGAACCCAAGACCCTTCAGGGGCTGTAGTGGTACAGTTTTTTGTTTTGTTTTTTTTTGCAAATTTAAATTATTTTGAATAATATTTATTCATTCATTAAAAACACTTGTTATATTAAAATTTATGTTAGTAGGATACATTTTTTTATGTACAATCCAAGTGCTTTCCCAAAAAATTGTTATATTTTTATGAAGATAAATTTTCACCTTTTGGAATGTTTAAATAAAATATGGTTATAATAATTTGTGATTTTTCAAACTTATATTTGCATCCAATTATGCTAGCTCAGTTTCCAACTAGCATCAATTTCAGTTTCTCTAAAATTTGATTTAAAAAATTGTAAGAGTAAGTTAATTTTAAATATTCACATTTAAAAATACCCTTTCTCTCTTGCTAACTTTATCCAGACTCCACAATAACCCCTGAATTCAAATGTGGGCCTTAATTTAGGTTATATTTGTAGTCAAAACCTCATTTCATAAAATATCTAAATTTTTTCCTCTTTGATCGGTCATCTGTTCATCTTTAATCAGCGCTATTATTAAAACATAATATGATTATTCTTAATCAAATCGATTCTACTTTAGTTCTTGTAAGTCTGTGTCTGTCCGTGTGTGTGTGTGCTTCCGTGTGTGTGCGTGCATTTGTGTGTGTGTTTGTGGTGTGTGTGTGTGTGTGTGTGTGTGTGTGTGAACATATGTTTAAAAAAATGAATAAATTAATAAAAAGTTAAAATGAAAAAAATAAATAAATTAATAAATGGTGTTGATAACCTATCAAGTTTTACGCCACAAAACACGAACAAACGAACTGCAGTTCTTTAAATGTTAATTTTATATATATATATATATATATGCATAAACTATTTTCGGTCCATTCATAAAAAATAAATCCTAGTTACCTATGATGAAAAATTAAGTCGTTAACAAATTTTTTTTAAAATGATTCTATTATATCCAATTCTGTTTACAAACTTGTCCTATCCGTTATACTTAAAAAGTAATACAATGACATTACTGAAACTAAGTATTCTAAAAATTTAATATCCGATAAACTTTTAAGAAATTCGAATTATAAAGTTTTTTGTTGAGTCTTTAATCCTCCGTCGGAAGCTATGCCGGTCGTCAGACAGCAACCACATATTTTCGTTATTATCAGGAAAATTTCTTTGACTTTTGGTATATAATTATTTTATCTACAACCAAGGGTTGAATTTGAAAATCGTTTTGGCCAAATCAAACTATAATAATCATTTCTGATTAAAAAAATAAAAATTACACACGATTTTTTAAATAAATGAGTTAATTGTTGATTTTGCTAAAAATTAATTGTTAATGTATGACTTATCTTTGTTCGAAATAAAAGTCAAGTGTCATTAACTGATTTTTTTTTTCAGTTAAAATATAAATATCACTTCTAGAGCAATTTTTCAAGGTCAGAAATAACTCTTATTTCTGAGCGATGTATTTTTTTTTTTTTTTGCTGAATAAAACTCAAAACGCTATAAATTGCTTAAAATTAGAGCTAGCGAATTGAATGTGGTTCCATTTAATTAAGCGTGAAAAAAAAAAAATATTAAAAGACGGTCATGTAACCACTTTTTTACTAATAAGATACGATGAAAAACAAACCATCAAGAAATCAAATATAAAATCTTGCTTCATGGTAAAATTATATTTTTTCTACCAATTCGATCTTTAATCCTTAGTTGTTGTTTCAAAATAAGATAAAATAAGTTTTTTACTCCTCTGCAAACAATTGTTGAAAGAAATTCATCCAAAGGTACAGAATCTTTTCGCAGTTTTTGCACTTGCTAGTGCGACATCCTGAACTATATTCGAAATCACGTAAATATTATTTTTTTAACGCCAGGTTTGGTTAAATTCACAAACTCAACTGATGAATCAAGAAAATATGGAAATGAGGAGAACATTTAAGTAAGACTAAATAAAAGAAGATATAAATAAATATTTATATACTTCTTGTATACTTATTATTATTATTATTATTATTATTATTATTATTATTATTATTATTACTTCTTATATACTTCTTAAATACTTTCATACTTCTATTATGAATAGAAGTAAAAAACTTGGTATTTTGATACAATAACTAAGGATTATATATCAAACAGGTAGAAAAAAATAAAACTGTTAACTTCATGATTTTATATTTGGTTTGTTGGTAGTTTACTTTTCAGCATATCGTATTAGTAAAACATGGATTGTAAAATAATAAAAAAAAAAAAAATATATAGTTATTTTATATTTAATAATAATTTTAATATTATTAAATTGTTATTTAATATAATTATAAAAATTATTATTTAATATTAAAACGTAATTAAGCTACTAATTTTTTCTTGTGTAATTAATAACAGTAAAATACTCGTACTTTTAAATTATTTTTATCAGGGATTGGTGCAAGTCGATCGTTCTGATATACGGTATATAACATTGATTTGATATATTGTTACTTCTTAAATCGGAATGGGGAGAAGGCGGAAATTCATTAATTCTAAAACAAACTGACGTAAAAAAAAAATACGAAACGAAGAAAGAAATGTATGATGTATGTTAAGTATGTATGAATGTAATACTGTTAACTTCATGGTTTTATATTTGGTTAGTTGGTAGTTTATTTTTCTAAAGAAGGAGTTAAATGACTGTCTTTTAATAGTTTTATTCATGCTGAATAAATTGGAACCACTCTCAATTCGCTAGATCTGATTTTAAGAAAGTTATAGCGTTTTGAGTTTTATTTAGATCAGAAAAAATAACGCTAAAAAATAAGAGTTATTTATAATTATTTTTATCTTTTGCATCTATATTTAACCTTCCATCTATATTTGCCAGCATACTTGCTTATTACATAAGCAGATGGCAAATTTATATAATGGTCAAATATGTTTTAATCTCATAAAATAAATATAAAAAAAAATAACTTAAACGTGTTTACTCGACAATAATTATTATGAAATGATTTTTAATCTGTTGTCAAATAAATCAGACTTATTTCTTGGCTAAAATTAAAACGTTACTTTTAAATTATAAAAATCTAGTCATGATATAATTTTTTCGTTACAAATAATAATTCTCATTTTCAATCACTGGAATAATTTAATATTTTATTTTTTATTGTTTATATTATTAGTTTTCTTATAGCACCTATTAGGTCATTGAGCGTGGGTGAACTGAATTTTTTTAAATTTTTAAACAATTTTTATTATATTATTAAACTACGAAGGTTTGAATGGAAAAGATATATAAATATAAAATAAATGGAAATCTAATAGAGAATTTCAAATAAACTAATACATAAAACTAATAAAAAAAAAGAAAGAATAAATATTTTAATACAATTTAGTGATAATGTATAGTGGAGAATAGTTAAAAAATGTATTTTTATACTATGACTTACTAGATCGATAAGGGTACCATATATGTAGCAACCTAATACATTATGGCACTATGGCTTCGAAATTTTTTTTTTTTGCGCCAGTTTGTTTTAGAATTCATGAATTTCCGCCTTCTGCCCATTCCGAATTAAGGAATGACAATATATCAAATCAATGTTATATACCGTATATCAGAACGATCGAATTTAAAAGTACGAGTATTTTACTGTCATTAATTATTCTAGAAAAAATTAGTAGCTTAAGTACATTAAATATTAATATTAAATAATAACTTTTATAATTATATTAAATAACAATTTAATAATATTAAAATTATTATTAAATATAAAATAACAATTTTTTATTTTTATTTTATTTTTTTTTACACACGATGTTATCTAATATTAACATAAGGGATTAAAAACTTCTTTCTACGATTCAATCATTTTGACGATATCGTTTTTTGTTTTACGATATGCTATTGGTTTTTTACAGACGCCATCTAAACTTTAGTAGTCTAAATGCGCATCCAACGTAATCTTAGCCTAAAATGTCCCTCATAAAGTGTACAGGAGCGAGAGCCGAAGAGATGAGATGGACTCCCTTATCAAAGTTACGACTTTCGTTTAGGTCATGCTAACCTGATAATTAAGGTAGAAGCCAAGTCCTTTTTTTTTTATTTTCACACGATTTCGTTTCCCATTTTTTGAAAGCTTTTCTTCTATTGTAGCCGCCTAAGGTGATTAATCGCGTTAAGGGGGGATGGGGGGCAAAGCTCTATACAACATTATTTTCTAACGGTGGATCATTTGAGACTTATTTCGTGGGGTGTAATAAAAAATAAACAGGTTATCCTTATGGGAATCGAACACAATTATGACCATTTAATAAAACCGGTAAGACCAACCATGAAAATTGATTTTTCATGACGGAACATAGTCATGAAACTACTAATGGTGATTGTATTAACTGGTGGCATGATAAATTCTAATGGTCAAGACTTTTCATTTAACCAAAATTTAATTGAGTGCTTTACACATTAAATACTTAAATTTTATTTTATTAAGTGCAAATTTTACTTTATAAAATATAAGATAACATGGTAAGTAATTTTATTATTTATATACCTTGAATAAAAAGTTCTATTCGGTGTAAAAAAAATGACCGAATTGCCATTTTAAGGCATTTCTCTGCTTTAGCCAGGCTGAGGGTGTATATTTAAAAAAAAGGCATGGCTGTGAACGAGTTCATTTAGTATAAATTATATAAAAACGTGAACATTTAAAATTATTGCATACGAGTGGGAGACGGTTTAAAAAAAGCAAAATATAATATTTATTTATTTATTCCATTCCATTTCAGAAAAAAAGAATATGAGAAACAGGTAGCAGCGAACAATAGCTGCACTAACATAATAAATTACAATGATAATAAATATAATAATAACCCGTATTTTGTAAGGTTATTTACCCCCTAAAATACAAAATAACCTGATAAATGAAGTTATGTATAAATTATTTTTTCGTTATAAAGTATGTCCAAAAGGTCCGTGGGCAATTTTTATAAAATTATAAGTTTATTAGTAGGTATATGTGAGAAAAAAAAATCAGAATAAATATTAGAAAGCTTTATGCACCTCATCTATATATATTAAAACTGTTTATATTATATATACAATAATATATACAGTCGAACTTCCATATATTGAAAATCTCTATATATCGAAATTTTTTTAGGTACCTTGAATTTTTATTAGAAAAAAAATATTCTGCATATCGAATAAAATTTCTATATATCGAACAAAAAATTTTACAAAAAAATGTTCCACTGGTTTGCAAAGCAATGGCTATAAAGGGAAGATCTTGTTTCAGAAGAAGCACAGGAGTACCTAAATTGTCTGAATCTCTTTTCTAGCATAGAATGCAATTTTCTTTTTAAATTTAGTTTAACTTTGCCTCTCTTGTCGTGAACATTGCTCCTAAACATGACTTCGGTGATGAATTATACACAAATAGACATTAGAAGCTATCTTGCACGAAAACATAAATAAATTAATTTTTATGTATGCTTGTATATTTTTAATGCATGTCCTTATTAAATTATAAATGCACATTTGTAAAAATTCTGCAATCACAGATGTAGTTTGTACAATTCTTCAAATAAGTGCTATTAATTGTTCAGTTTTGTTTTACTTTTACTCCAAAAAATTGCCTTTGTTACTTCATTAACCCCAAAAATTTCCTTCTTTAACCCCAAAGGATAGCTGTAATTGTTTTTAGCCTGAAAAGGGTGAAAAATTGCAATATTTCTATACATCGAAATTTCCATAGATCGATTTTTTTTTAAGCAACCTTCGATTTATAGTTGTTCGACTGTGTGTGTGTATATATATACATATATATATATATATATATATATATATATATATATATATATATATATAAATATTAATCCTTCTTTAAAATACTATAAAATGTGAGAACTATAGTGTAACTATAAGACTTTGAAGGCTATGAAAAGAAGAAAACTGAAATAACCAATGTTTTCAGAGAATCACAAATCTATAATTTCTCTATCGCAAATACTTATAAAGTCATATATTTTTTAATTGCACAAGAACTCCAATAATTATCTCTTTTATTATAATATCTCATTATAATATTAATAAAATCAATAAACTAGATGAGTCAGACCCCAAAAATCTGGATTTTGTCATCCTACGATTTAGACATCCAACGCGACGGCCAACTAGGACTTCGTGGGATGACTACACAAGTTAATGATGATTGGGCAAGTAAACGATAACCGTTAAAGCTCCGGACTTAAATGAACTTAAATTAAACAAGCAAATGCCAGCTTAGTCCAACATTTAAACTTTAAAAGATTATCAGACGGGACAGTAGATCTAGAAGAGGATTGGACAATAAGATTAGAATTAAAAAGGGCTTAGATTAAATTTTGATGTAACGAACAAATTCAGTAAATTTCACGAACCAGTCTTGGGAATCTCATGAATTATAAAATTATCTTAGAACGAGATGCAAGAATAAAGTAAAAAAATGAGTGGCTACAAATTATTAATTTAGAATAATAAATTCAAACATTATGAAACAATATCTTTAGGGACATTTTTTTTTATTTGAAACACAATTTCACTGTTTATTTGTCAAAACATGAATTCTGTAAATAATACGTTTCAAGTTTTTTTTTTTTTATTATTATTTCTGACTAAAGAGGTTTGAAATCGGAATATAAAAACATTTATTGTTGTAAATGTTCACCACACTCAGTTAATGTTTTATCTAAATTGCCTTTTTGAGAAAAAAAATATTTATCTAACATGCTTTACGAAGCGCAAGGTTAGAATTTATTAAGTCTGTAGAGAACCTGAAAATGTTCTTATTCCAATTTTTTAATTTTTATTAATAGATAAAGGGCTATAGAAAAAGATTTAATATCATCTTAATTAAATAGTAAGGACTCATTTTAAAAATATATTTTCGCCGAGGATTGAAAACAGTATTGCTGGGCTATAATTAGTATTTTTTTATATATATATTCTTTACTTCCAGATCGGCTTGTAGAGCCTTACATGGTTTTTTTTTAGCAGTTAACAATATTTTGAACAATTGGAAAAGGGGGGACATAGTCTCATGCAAAGACATCCCTAACGACGCATATTGTTTATAATTATGGAATCATTTTAGATATGATTAGTAAATATCAATAATAAATAAATATTATTATCGACTTTCGATCCATCATTAGAAGGGACAACCGGAAGACTCGATATTTGAAGCTTCAAAAATAATAATTATCTTCATCGTTATTTCAAAAACAGAAAAAAAATTTATCTTACGTAAAAATATTGGATATAGCAGGTGAAATAAAGGTTGGACGAACTAGCCCCACGGGTCTTTGGCTTTCCATATTCTCATAGTATTTTTTAATTACGTCATCCTAAATTAACTTCATATTATGTGCATAGCTATTGTACATGCATATAGCGACAGAGATTTAAAAAAAAAGATCTTATATTAAGATAGTATATTATTTATGCTTTATGAATTATTTTAAATAATCACAATTATTTATAAGAGAAATCTCTACAGACTAACGTGATTCAGCGTAACAAAGGTACATTAGTAAAAAAGTGGAACCATGATGGACATTAACTAAAAAATTATTTCGGTTATTATTAAGTTAATTTTTTTTTTAAATGAATATTAAAATAATAATCTATTCGGAAAGAACTCAGGTAAAAACAAATCAGATAAAACGCGAGTAAATGGACCAATTCAGGTTTCATTAATTAATCCATATATTTTCATTGGATTAATTATTAAAACTATATTTCATTATTCATGTTTTATTAATATTTTCCCGGAAGAATGGCATCTGATATAGCCAGAATTAATTCGTTTTTAAGCATGTATGAACTGAATTTGTTAATGGCAAATGATTGTGACATAAATAAACATATGATAGAAAAAGTCATTTAAGATCCTGATAATGCGATAAAAATGGTAAGATACACAATTGTTAATAATTATTACTATAGTGATTTTCATCATAAGATAAAATTTGTGAAATAGTGAAATAATTAATAGATTTTTTAACAATAATTAAAAAATTGATGTTTTTTAATATATTTACGAAATTAATGTAAATAAATAAACTTAAAGCTAATGCGATTTCCTCACATCGTATATCATTTGCTCTATTTTGAATTATTGCTGTCTCCAAAATCATTATAGATTTTGATAAAATCACTACACGATCTAATAATTGTTACTGAAATAAATATAACTGAAAACCAAATTGTAAATAAATAAAATAAGAACTGAGTTTTATTATCATATTTTAAAATTTAATTAAATTTGAAAATTTAGCAGTCTTATGGTAAAAAATGATTGAATTTAATTATTAAATTAAGAACAAAATTATTCAAATAATGCCTAACGAAATATTAAATATGCTACTGCTATTTTGACATTCCTTTTAATAAAAAAACGACTAAGAGAAAATTATCTTCTTTAAGAAGTGTATCAAATTCCACTTAATAAAGAAGGTAGTGTCAATATTATTTTATTACTGATCTCTGTAACTTTAAGATGTAATTTAGGCTCATATATATATATACATATATATATATATATATATATATATATATATATATATATATATATATATATATATATATATATATATATATATATATATATATATATATACATCGATTACATAAAAAAAAATTATTATCCTATAACAACAAATATAAAAGCTGCTGGAACTACAGTAAATTATGAATGATTTTTTCATAAACTATTAGGCGATGAAGACAGCAGCTCATTTACAAGTGACGGTTTATCATTTATCAACCTCTGAACCCATTTTCACATAATATTGCAAGTTTTTTTTTGTTTTTTTTTTCCATAAAAGAGTGATTTATTTTTTCTCACAGCTAATCAGAGGCGCTGCAGGGTAGTTGAATCTTTGAGGAGCAAATTGTCAGAGCTATAGGCTAATCCGTTAGGTAAATTTTATTACCGTCAAAAACATCAAATTATTGCGTGATGAAATTATGCAGCCCAGCTTATATTTTTTTTAATTTATCAATAAAATGTACCGTTTATAACCTACCTACTTGCGCGCGCGCACACACACACACACACACACACACACACACACACACACACAGTGACATAAAATAATGTTTACGATATAAATTGAAAGTTCCAAACAGGAAGCCTATATTCTCAAAAATAACATAAAACAAATAACACTGTAATATAGCAGATGATTTGTATATCTTATGAAGGGGATATGACCCCTAAACGTTACATACAAATTTATTATTATCATATGAATTCATAATATAACAATTGACTCGTGATTATTAATGTAATATTGAAAATTCAAAATTTATTTAAATTATTTTTATTAAATTCGTAAGTTTTAAAGATACTTTCAATAAAGTATTTTTTTTAAAGTTATTTACAATCTGTTTACGGGACTAATTACCTTACAGATGACATCCTATAAATGTAAATAAATACAAAGACGAGCTTTCACTCCATAATATTCAGAACAATCAATTATTACATATCTGCTGTAGCTAAGAACCAAGAACATATTCTCAAAATGTAATTTAAATTGGACAAGATACATAATTCAACTAAGACATCAGATAGTTTTAATAGACGGTAGTTAATATATAGAATATATACTAATATATTAACTTAATATATAAGTATATATATATATATATATATATATATATATATATATATATATATATATATACACATAAATATTTCATCTTATATATTATATATAAACATATAAATATTACATATATACATATATAAATATATACATCTTCTATAATATAGAAGATGCAGCAAAGAAACTTGGGTTGCACATTAATGAAGCTAAGACCAAGTATATGAGATTCGGAGGAGATGGACCATGGACCGGTATTTTTGAGACTGGGCCATATAATAGCTTTGTCTACCTCGGGTCTGAGATCAACTCCGAAAACGACATCTCTCGAGAAGTCAACAGGAGGATAGCAGCGGCGAGACGGTGCTACTTCGGCCTTGTGAAGCATTTTGGAAGCAGGTTCCTCTCGAACAGGACCAAGATCACTCTCTACAAAACCTTGGTCCGCCCTGTTTTAACTTGTGGATCGGAAGCGTGGGCCTTTAAGAAGCAAGATGAAAATAGACTTTTGGTCTTTGAGAGATTAATCTTGAGAAGGGTTTTTGGCCCTGTTAGAGAGGGTGGAATTTGGAGAAGAGGGAGAAATGCTGAACTAGCTGCCCTTTATAAGGATATAGACTCGGTCAAGTTTATTTAGATAGGACGACTTCGTTGGGCCGGGCACATCGCAAGTGTGGATGATTCGGCGATAGCCAGGAGGATGCTGTCCGGAAGGATGCATGGATAAAGAAGGGTTGACAGGCCAAATTTCAGTGACAACGGGCGCACGGGCTCTGCTGAGAGTCCGACACTGGAGAGCTGCTGCTCGTATTGCTGGAGAGCTGATCGTATTGACTGGCGAAGGCTTTTGGAGGAGGCCCAGTCTTGGTGACGGGATGTAGAGCCATCTATGTATGGGGTTAATATATCGAGAAATAAATTAATCTGCACCAGTTGCATATTCATGACGGTTATTAAGCCTAGGTCGCAATTTGCATTAGAAGTTTATACTACTGTGTATGATAAGACCTGAAACAATTATTTATATGATAAATCATATGAATTGGGAATATTTATCAGTAAGGTTTGCACAATTTTTTTTTCTTGCTTCATCAATTGCCTGCGTAAGAGGAATAAGTCGATTTTTTTTTTGTTTAATTTTATTTATTAAAGTTCGTTATTCAGTTAAGATAGTCAATTTTATTCATTAAAATTTTAAGTAAGCTTTATTTATTTATTTAAAAAAGTTGATCCGTTCTACGTATTTGTTAACTCCAGGAATTGTTCATTTTAAAAATATTTTTTCTGTTTTATAAAATTGCACCAGGAATTATCAGTAAAAGTCATAACCAAGTTCTTGGCATAATGTTAAATTTCTGTTTCGAATCGACTCCATTAACGATGCATCTCTCCATCACTCCAAAAACAGAATAAAAAATCTGGTGCGGTGCACGCATCACACAACTTTCACTTACTACCCTACTTAAAATAAATTTTAAAATTTTCTATTTAATTTCCATTAAATAATATAAAAGTAGAAATTATTAAATAAAACAATTATTTAAGTTTATGAATTTCTCGTCACTCTCCATTGCCTTCTACGGTTTTATGTGTTAGATATTGTTTTTTCTAAAATCTTTAGCTTGCCAACGGTATATTATACATCTATAATACTAAAATCATTTTCCGGAAAATATTTTTTCTTTAGTTAATTACATATAAAATTATTTATAGTTTATATTTATCAATTTTGTATTACTACTAAAAGCGAGAGATGATTATTTTTTTTCAAACAATAAAAATTAAATATACTTTAGAGGACGCCATTTTGAAAATTCAGTATTTCAGCCCTTTCAAACTCATTCAATGAGAACCTGGCTGATATTAACGACCATTTAATTGGACATTGATACAACGAGTTTGATCAAAATCTTCAGTTCCATTCTTGAGGAAAATGTGTAGAATCGAAGTGGCACTTCCGTTCAGTCGATTTTGGCGAAAAAGTTGCTGTAACATCCTGGGTATATACCTATCTTAAATACGTAATTTAAGTTTCGTTTCTGGTTTGCTTTACCACATACACACAAACCATATTGCGAGATTTGGTATATAGACTCAGGGGGCTTTAAGGCCCCGCTCGCCCACTAAAACCGTTTTCGACCGAACGGTTCGATAATAATAAAACTTTTGTTATATTTTTATATTTTATAGTTTATATTTTTTTTTATACCTTCAAAATTTTCTATTATGTAGGTATTTATAAAAAATATGTATTTATATAAATGACTCTAATTGTATGTTCAAAATATGTACTATAAGTTTCTATTCTTGTTTTATTATTTTTTTTTTGTATGTTTGTTTATTTTCTCTTTTTCACTGGTTATGCATTTTTTTTTGTATTTATATAATGCGAAATAATAATTAAAAAGTAAGCCGTATAGCTCAGACATATATTATATTGATTCGCATGGAAAATGTACGTCATTTAAGAAACTCCTGTTGCAAAAAAAAGGTTACTATGCAAGAGAAAAAAAAAAGTGTACCACTAACATAAATCGTTTCATATTTTATACAGATTCAAAGGTTTTTCCAGATTTAATCAGAACCTGAGGATGAGTTCAACTTAAGGGGCTGAAGTGAAGTAACGTGAATATATGATTGAAGATTAATAATATAGATTTATTGATCTTCAATCATTGTTATGACAAATGTTTAATTATTCTATAAGAGATAGACCCAACAACCATAGCCCATCAGATCATTAATTATAATAATTTTCAGTTCATCAGTATAAAAAAAAAAAGACTTGGTAGACCTACATAATATTCCAGGCTACCGCCCTAAATGAAGCCGCCGGGTAACGAATGGTTGAGATGTTGGCCATTTTCAGTAATTTTCCCGGAGCTTTCTTTTTTTACCCTCCTTCTTATGAATAAATGAATACCGAATGGCAAAGCCTAACTCTTTGATGAGAGCCTAATAGCCTCGGACGAAGGGGAGGGGGGCCCTCTTTATGTTTAAAATTATTTTAAAAATATAAAAAACATTATATATATATATATATATATATATATATATATATATATATATATATATATATATATATGTGTGTGTAAAAACTGAATGTACACTTTTAGCTATAAATCAACTCAGTCTAATTTTTGAACACTATAATTTTATCAGTGTCTATTTATAATGTTATGATTATACTAATCTTTTTTCATTATTATGATGATCCATTCAGGAATTTATTTCATTGTAGATTCCGAGTTTTGTCAAGAGGGAATTGTAAAAGTATAAAGACTATGAAGCATAATAAAAATGTTTTTATTAGCATACAATTATTTAATTTAATTAGTTAAATTGTATGTAAAAAAAAAAAAAATTACAATAGTTACGTTTTGCACAGTCATGTATGTCAGTGTTACCATGTCTGTCGTGCATTTTACACCTAAACTAATCTAAATTTTTCCCTGAATCCGTCAATTTTAACCCTAAATCTTTAATTCTTATTTTTCCATTTTATTTCCACCAAAATTATGCCCTAGGATAACAAAGAATTACAAGCAAACTTAAAACAACATAAAATTAAACATTTATTAAACAAAAAAAAGATCTAAAATTATAAGTTCAAAATTGTCTCCATTCGGTTTAACCGCATTATTAATTGAATATTTTAATTCAGTCTCAACACTAGAACATAGGGCTGTAAGGTCATAGTAAAGTCATACATAGCCATGGGAACACCTTTTTACTAGTTTATTATCCTGCATATTAACTAAATACTTGTAAAATAAATTAATAATAAAAACTCAAGGTGTGTTCTCAAACTGTTTTTTTCTTCTAATCATTCTGATTTTTAGTTTCTGATCAGATAATCATGGTAATCGCATTTAGCAGTAAATAAACCCACCTCTCCCCCCCAAAAAAAGAAAAAAAAAAAAGAATTTCATCCTAAAAAGCCTTAGGGAGTAAAAAAGAATCTGATCATGTGGGGAAAAACCAATCTGGCAACACTTTTTAATTTTTTTAGCTGCGATATTATCGGCACTAACGGATAGTTTTACAACACCAAGGGCATTCTAATGTTATAAAACATTTTAGACCAATTCGGATGTACAAAAAAATGTATTTAAAAAAATAATTTAGAGTTAGGACCTTTTAACTTAAGATGCTAAAAGTTATAAACTGTTTTTTTTTTTTTGTTTTGTTTTTTTATAAAATGTTTCTAACATTTTCAGCGTATCGGTGTAAATGAAATCAAATGTTACTAACAAAAGTTAATTATAATTGTAATTTAGTTAATTGTAAAGTTAATAGTGACATTTTAAAGCAATTCTTTGGAGGTATCTAACGTACAAAACCCACTTTCAGGAACAACGGTCGAGTATTTAATACGTTGACGTCAACAGGATTTTAGAGAGTATGTCATGGTCATCCTTTGAACACTAAGAACTCCTCCGGATCTCTTTATTTTATTTGTGATGCAAATATTTTCTGATCGCCAGAATCAGGTAAAAAAATAAGTACTCACTTACCATTTTTTTTAATTATGTGTTTATGATACGAAAAGTGTGACATAAATGGTATCCAAGATATATCGAGAATTATAGCTAACGTTAAATAAATATCATTATTTCCCTTTATCAGCTCCCTCCGACAGTATAAGATTTTTATGTTTCGATTTCAACGAGAATGAACATATGTGTTCATTTTGTGTATTTTTTTACTTTTACCCTATTTAAACTGACTATAACCACTTCAAACTTTATGCTTTATACACAAGATAGCAAGAGATCTTGACGAGACTTGTCAAGTGAGTCAAAAGTAATACGCAGAAATTACGAAAGTTCTCGAAACGAACTTTAAATTGCGGGGCGTCCCTCTACGCTGAGTTTTACTTCCTATTTGGTAATAATAAACTAATATATTGGAAATAATAAATAATTAATTTTAATATAATTATTAATAATTAATGTGCCCATGGAGACTTTTGCTCAGAATGACTAGCTATCTGCAGAGTTTCAGAGCATTTTATTGAAACCACTTTTTATATTAAATACTGCGGGGGCATTTCAATGAATTTGAAAAAAAAATTTTAAGTATTTTTATTGTCAAATATTGAAATCTTTCTCAATTAAGGACAATAAGTTACAGCGATGACGGGATTCATTGATACCACAGTTGAATACCGTAGGCCTTCTGACTATTTAAAAATATATTTCCTTTGAGAATTATTATTCCAAACAAGAAAAAATAAAAGTCTGAAAAACTATTTCTCTACATTGATCATGACAAGACACTTAATTTTTGGCTGACTTCTGATTCAATAAATATCAATAGTTTAATTGACCCCGATAATCAATAATGGACTTTACAACAAGAAAATAGGCTTGATAATTCAGCAGCTCTGTGTTGTTTTTCCACAATGAAGCAGAGCGAAGGAGGACAGAAAGATTCCGATGGATATTGGATTTAAATTGGAATGAATGAAGTAAATCCGGACAGAATGGATTTATTACATGGAACAGAAGTGCACTTACTCTGACATATAACGAATAGGGCATTTTCTCCAGGGATGGCTTCCCCCGAACAGTGCAGCTGGAAAATCAACCGACAATATCATCTGTATTCGTTTACTTTTATTTATTGGTTCCTCATACTAGAGTAGTTATTAAAAACACTATTGGATATATTAGAAGTACTTCTCCGTTCCTCTAACCCGTGACAGGTAATTTACACGTACTATTATTATCATTTATTATAATTTTTTTTTTTTGCATGCATGGAGGTAAAATCTATATAAAACCTCTATAAAGGGTTGAAGTGGGTTTTCGGTTCTTTTGAGAAATATGGTTATTTAACTTGGAGATAATGGATAATTGAGTATAAGATTCTAATGTTTTTTTTTTATTTAGTTTTAGTTTTTTTTAAGGTAATGAATTTAGTTTAAGTGTTTGTAGTTTGAGGGGTTATTAATAAGTTAGCATAACGACTTTTATTTTTTTATACTTCAACATTAATTATTTACAATATCTTACAAAGATATGTTTACAATCTCAAACCAAACTCAAAGTTAAATAACCATATTTACCAAATGACTCGAAAATCCATTAAAATATTTTAACAGATTTTTCCTACTCGAAAAAAAAAAATCCGTGTAAACGTCCAATCACATGTTAGTGAAACGGGGAAGTACCCCTTAATGAACATATTCAATAGTTTTTTGAATAATGAATCCAGTATGAGGAACCAATAAAAATGAACGGAAGGAGTTGGTCGGGGGTGCGGTCAAAGACTAACACATTAAAAAGTAAGACTTATTTATTTTTTGCCAACGTTTCGGTCTACGTGTTAGGCCATCGTCAGGGTTAAAGAAAACTAAAAATAAAGACAATGAAAACGACAGAGGCAACACCAATAAGAATAAAAAATTACAAACAAGATAAAAATATATGAAGTATAAAAAGAAAAAAATTGACAATATATATTGTAAAAAGTAAAAATGTATAGTTAAGTAAAAAGAGTGAATGAAAGATTAGGAATTACATGAAACAATAAAGTGCATTATACATGATAAAATATATGGACACTAATAATTGAAATGACTACGAGTATGATGATTTGGGAATATGTAAAGCATATATAGATAATTATGATGTAACAAGTTATGTAAAAGATGACAATGATGTTAAAAAAGTTTAATAAGGAAAAAATAATTTGTATAAGGTGTTGTCACGGGGGGAGAAAAAAAAAATGGATCTGAGAAAAGAAAATTAAGGATGTGGGGGTCGATGTCTAGGAAAAGTTAGGTTTCTTTTTTTTTTTTTTTTTTTTTTTTTATAAATTGGATATTTGGGAGAAAGTAAGAGAAAGGTTTTGTATATCAGTTTTTTTATTTACGGGATGGGATTCTAATCGGACGTAGATGCTTTCTGAGAGGAGTCGTTTGTCATGGTTAGGGACTGTGGCGAGGATTGAAGTAATGCCAAAATCAAAAGTGTGGCTTAAGGATAAAGCGTGTTCTGAAAGTTTAGAGGCAGTCTGGGAAGAGATGTAATATTTATGTTGGATGATGCGATTTTTAAGGAGGTTTTTAGTTTCGCTGATATATTAGAGTTACAGTTGAGAGTAGATCAGGGGATGCGGAAACGGTGTTTAAGAGAAATGGGATCTTTTACACGTGCGTAGAGGTTGGAAAGCTTGTTGTGGAATTGAAGGCAATTCGTAGGTTGGGAAATGAGGAGCGTAAGGAATTTTGTATGTTATCAGAAAGGGAGGGGACGTATGGCAGAGATCTATAAAAAGGAATTGCAGGGGGTGGTGAAGTTGTGGTGGAGGTGATGGGGGCGGGAAGGTTTTCGTAGTTGTGGATGAGTTTGTTAATGGTCTTAGGAGGGAAGTTATTAGTTAAGAGAATTTGTTTTATACGGTTAATGCTAGTTTCATGAAGGTGGGTGTCGGATAGGGAAAAACATCGATGTACGAGATTTTTGGCTACGTTAAATTTTTGATGGTAAGGATGTTGGGAATAGTAATTTAAAAGTCTGCCAGAGTAAGTCGGTTTGGTATACCAGTCTGTGTATCTAATAGTGTTGTTAGGGTTTCTTATTATGAGGAGGTCAAGGAAAGGAAGGGAATTGTGCATATCACGTTCGACGGTAAAGTGTAGGCGAGGATGGTAAGAGTTGAAGGCTGATAGGATATTTTATCAGGACTAAGGATGAGGAGAAGGTCATCTACATATTTTTTAATAAAGATAATGTCATTTGGGAATAGGAGACTTAAGGAATTAAGTAGGTCATTAAGAACAATGTTGGCAATATCAGGAGCAAGAGGATTTCCCATGGCAAGTCCTGAAATTTGATTAAAGAACTGTCCATGGAATGTAAGGTAACTAGATTGGTATGAGGAACGGTTAAGGGAGTAATGGGGTTTAATGGATGTCCAGTTATCTTCAACTATACGGAGGACTTTATCGGAGGAATTTTGGTAAATAAACTTTCGACGTCGAAGGAGGTAAGTATGTAGTGGTCGGGAATAGTAAAGGATAATAATTATTCGCGTAGGTGAAAGGGATTGTGGACCTCATAAGGATTGTTGTAACTAAGGATTTGTAAGGAGGGGAGTAAGAATTTGCTGAGTTTGACTGAGGGAGAATTAATATCGCAAGTAATGGGACGGAGGGATGTGCCAGGTTTGTGAATTTTGGGGAGTCCATAAAAACGGGGTGCAATGAAATTATGGGATATAAGGTTTCTATAGGTCGGGTAAGTGATTAGTTTTATATTTAAAAGGTTTTTGAGATGTTGATTGGATTGGGTTTTAGGTGAAGGGGTAGGGTCACGGGTTATTGGGATACATGTGGTTCGGTCTGGTAGGAGTAAAGTCATTTTATCATTGTATTCAGAAAGGTGCTTGAATTAGCATCTGATTGCCAACAGATGTAATGTGGAATTTAGGTTTCTCCGAAAAAGAAGTGTTTTGAGAATAAAATTTATTAAATTCACTCTATTTCTAGACAATTGAAAAACACGGAAATAAAGAATAAAAAGCTTCTTTATGAAATAAAACAAAACTTTACCAAGAAAAATCTGTTCATTAATGAAAACAATTCTGAAATTAAATATAAAAACTGTTCCTGAAAATAAAAATTAAAAAAAATATCGACAAATTAAAATGAATAATGCTGAAATATTTAAAAGAAGAAAATAATTACATCACTAATAATAAAAATATAAAACATGCCTAAAATAAAAATATTCTTATTGAAATAAATTTTCAAAATAGCTAGAGAAGACACTACATGCTCTTACCCTCATAAAAACAGCGCCTGCCGTTGTTTTATTGTCTCGCTAATGAAATTATTATTTTAATTATATTTTGTATTTTTTTTTTTTTTTTTTTTGGAAGAAAGAAGAATTGACGATCAACAGAATCAGAAGCTTTTAAGAAATCAAAATGGACAAGGACTGTCATTTTCTTTTGGTTTATAGTACAATAAAGATTTCGTGCAATTTTCAAGGATGCAAACTCAGTGAAATTGCCATAGAGGAAACCTCATTGAAAAGGATTAAGGGGAGCATTATGTTCGAGGGAGTAGGTGAGTTTGGGTCTAATCTTCCCATTGGCTTTGATAAGTTAGATAAGATGGAGGAAGACCTAAAGTCGTACGATGAAGAAGCTGTCGGGCCTTTATTCAACAGGTGAATCAAGATTTTTTTTTCCAGGAAAAATGGAATTCCAAAGGGAAAAGTTATATAAGTGTATAAGCTGCTGCAAGGGTGGAGGAAATATTGTGTTTATTTATTTTTAAAGAGATTTGATTAGTACCATAGGCTTTTGTTCGGGATTCGAGAGAAGGAGAGGGATTTCATAAAAGAAAAATAGAAATGATCAGAGACAAATAGATTTTGCAGATTGGAATAAGGAATAAGAATTGCTTGAGGTTCATTGGGAAGGTGCTCAGTAACAAAGAAATTTATGTCGTGAGGAGAAATTAATTATAAAGTACAAATATAGTATTCTTACTTTAAAGAAAGATAAGGGAGTAAGGTTTGATTATTTCTGGATTCAGCGAAAAGTCTAGTGTAATATTTCAAAATTTCTCTAGAAAATATGCGCCGAGGAAAATTTCTAGAATTGAATTAAAGGGACTAGTAAACTAAAATTCGGAGATATTCAATTTCTACTGTGATGGGAATTATAATTATATTTTTTCTGCATTAAAATTTAAAAACTCTTAATCTAAATAGATTAAAATGGTACATCCGTAAAGAAACATAAATTTAGTATTAAAATTAAACAATATTCTTAAATTATTATTTAACAATAGAGTTATCTTTTTCAATAATGAACCTTTGTAATCGACCAAGAAGAAAAAAAATGAACCCCTCTCCCCTAAATATTTGAGGTTTTAAGCTAAATATTAATAGAATTCAAAAATCGAATGCAAAAAAAATTCAACCGTCCGCCTTCTGCCGTCCGCGGTTTTTTCTCCTAGACTACAGAACCGATTTTAATTATATTTGGCACCAAAGCCACATCCCAGAATAACCCTGGGAACTCGATGTTACCATCCGCCGTTTCCTTTTGAAATGACAGTCGATAAGAGGATTCATATACGAAGATAGGGGGAATTCATTAAATGTTTTGGAATAATTATACCAAAAACTTAAAAAAAAAATATATATATATATATATATATATATATATATATATATATATATATATATATATATATATATATAATCCAAATAACTATTGGATATATAACTATTTGGAAACAATTAAGTTTAGTCTAATAATTTAGAAGTTTTTTTTCTTTTTAAATGAATAGTTAAAATTTAAAGCCTTAGACAAGATACTGAATTGACTGCTGATATAAAACTGTTAATTTCACCGTGCGTTCAAATGTTCCTTCTCAAAGCATGGTTCCTCAATTTTTTAAATACCGCAAGGCCTAGGGATAGCTAGTGTTACAAGAAGACTGTGAACAGTTAATGCTCTCAGAAGAGATTGAAATATGGTCTAACAGGTAAAGAGATACCCTTGTGATCGTTAGCACACGAAGCGAAATAAATGCTATTTAACTCTCACAAAACCTTAGTTTACTTTATATAAACTGTGGAAAAAATGTATTATTACTCTTTGAGGCAAACCTCGGAATATATATTATATTCATTATTATATAGGAATATATATATATATATATATATATATATATATATATATATATATAATATAAATATATTTTATCCTTTCATGGAGGAGGTCAAGGAAATGAAGGCGAAGCTCCAACCGATAGATGAGCAGAAAGAGACAAAACAAACGCTTCAGAAACAGGTGGAGCTTTCCGACGAAAGTGTGGAAAGATTGCTAAAAATAGAAACACTCCTAGAGCAAAAAGTCTGGAAGCCATAATGTTTATAATGAAATATTTTTCCATCATCCAGACTAATTTATTATTGTCAAAAATGGTCTTTAATTGATTTCAAAACCAGCATATTTTTACTACTTCAAACAATTTTAAACACAATAAACTATAATGGCATATCACTTTGACCGAGATCATCAATTTCTTTTTCAGAGTCTGGTATTTTCATAATATTCATTTTTATAATATATTTTAATATTTGCAAGAATATTAATTGTCAATAATTAGATATGAAAATTCCATATCTTCCATGCCATGGTTTTATTCAAAACTCGGCAATAACACAACAACATTTCGTGGTTTTGCCCCATATTCAGGATTTAATTTCTAAAAAAAATATGTTGGAGGATCTCTGTCAGTTTTCCGTTCAACTATCTTCTAATTCTCTTCAAATGGTTATCACTTAGTCCCGTATTTAATTCAATTTAAATTATTAGCTGAATAAATAAGTTGATAAATAATAATTAATATTATCCTTATGTTATATTTACCTCTGTCTTTTTACTGTTCACATATCTATATCTCTAATTTCATTTAAGCCCTGATAATGGCCCACGTGTTTGGGGTGAAACTTTGGCTTTTACAATAAAAAGTCATGAATATTATCTGACTGAGTCCTGAATATTTGGGATAAAAAATCTAATGTTTTTCTCAAAACATTTTGAGTCTTCCAACTAAATGTTGGTTTTATCAGCTCAATCATTTTTTTTTTCAAGAGAATTGTTAAAACGATGATCTGTTGCTTTCAATGCCTCAATTAATTCCCGTTTCAAAAACTCGACTTTTCCACCTGAAACGTAATTCTTATTACTGCTTTTAAACGGGCGAGAACGGGCGATTAATTTTTACATATTTACAAATTTTACATGTTGCTGGACACATTCAATCAAAATTTAAGTCGCAGCTTCGTGTACATAAAAAGTTACAGACTAACTCAAAACAGTTTTCTGTATAGGTTAACGTTGTTAATTGGCATAGATTCTGTGTGTAAAATCGTCTCCAATTGAAAACAAAACAGCATTAGTATTTACTTCTTTTATTGCATTCCATCGTGAAACAGTAAAAAAAATAATTACAACATCCTTATACTGTTCACTGGAAAGAGACTGAAGAGCTAACTTATCTGCTAACCATGAAAGAGTTGAAAAGATATAAGTTAATTGCTTACCCAAGTGCTGCATTGCCATTAACCTTGGATTATTCTTGTATTTTCTCGCTCATTAATATCCTACCTAATGGTACAGACAGGTATTTCATCATGATATCAAATTTCGTTTTTGGACTTTTGTCCCGCTAAATTTACAGTCGGCCACGCTGTGCTTTGGTAGGGACGATACTTAGCATCGGTGCAGGCCTGGACGATCTGGACCACGTCGTATGGCTCAGGCCTAAACAAGAAGGAACCCCGGGCCCTATAATCGCACGATTTGTGCGACAGGCCATAAGAGATGAGTTCGTGCGGCAGAGAAAAACTAAAAGGGATTTCTGTACACGTCACCTGGGCTGGACAGATAACGAGTCCCACCGCGTCAGCGAAGGAATGAACCCCAATAATAAGCACCTTTACTGGCTGGCAAGACAGAAAAAAGCATCATCGAAAATTAAATACGTATGGCTCAGTGGAGGTAGAGTCAGGTGTAGGAAATTCGATGGTTACCCGGCGGTGATTAAAGATACGAGTAGGACGTCTTCAACTGAACATGGTATGTATGTCACCTCAATGATGCAAACTTTTTTTTTTTATTTGTTTATATTGAAGTTAGATTATTTTTTTTATATTGAAGACATTTTATTTGTTTATATCGGAGATATTTTATTTTTTATATTGAAAATATTTATTCATAAGGAAGATATCTTATCTTTTCATATTGAAGATATTTTATTTTTATTTGATACCTGTATTTTTACTATATTGTCACAGATGAGTTGCTATTTTTTGTTCACTCGTAGTTTTTTTTTCTATTTACTTTTTCTTTTTTTAATCGATGTTATTCGCATTTTTTCTTTTCCTATTACATAATTTTCATTGAAAATTTATTTTTATATTCATTTCATATCAGAACTCAATCAATATCTTTGTTTCAATTCTTATTGTATATTCACATTCTATCTTATCTTAAAACTTAATATTGCATAAAACGTTGTTATATTCTATTCCTCAACCTCAATCCTTCTCCTGCTATTCCACTTCCCACACCCACAGATACGACTAATATCCTAAACTTCTGTAAGGTTAACGCACAAACCCTTATTGCCTACTATGATGAATTCCAACAATATTTCCTTAATAATTTTTATCACATAATAGTTGTATCAAAAATCTGGCTAAACCTTTTGTCCCTTCCTCTCAAATATCCCTTTATAATTACTCCTTCCTATTATTCCTTAGATTGATCTGATTGCAAGGCAGGTGGTGTCGGGCTATAAATCCATGATAGTCTAAAGGCCAAAATCCTAATTCAACCCCCCTCTCCTCCCATTTCTCTCCTAGAATACATGATTGCTGAAATTCCAATCATCTCCTCTCCTTAGTTATATGCCACTCCTCGTGTCCCCTTCGACAACACCTTCGAATCCTCCCTTGCCCAACTGGTTTCTACATATTCCAAAAGCATTATTTCTGATAAATTAAACATTAATATGTTACCTGAATTCTGTGATAAATCCTCCTATTCACCACACATAATTTTCTGACACCTGGTTAGACATTCACATTTCTGATTCTCATATGAAAATCCTCTCCTCTTCTCAGCACCCTGTTCTTTTTCTTTCATCACGCGACCTCATCCAGATTTCATACGACCTACCCGTCAAATCCTTTATTTCGAAAACTTGTTTCATATCGAATTTTGGACCTTCTTTCCTATGAATCTCTTCAACCTGACTTGGATACTTTCTCCTGGAACATCATATATTTCTGTAATTCTATAGATCTCATGGTTTCTACATTTACCTCAAACCTTCAGACCGTATTAGACATTCATTCTCCCCTTAAAACCCGAACCTTACGCCGTCCCACTTCCCCTTGGCTTACCTCCGAAATAAAGGAAATGATAACAAGAAGAGAAGTAGCAAGACGCAACTTTCGTCGCACTCGTTTTTAAGCTGATTTTGCGTAGTTCAAACAACTTCGTATGTAATCCAATCCGCAGTCCCATGTGCCAAATCCCTCCGCGTCCAGTCTGCCCTTTCCAATGCTTCCGATTCCAAATCCAGACGGAAAGCACTTCGAAAACTATTTGTACCAGAATCCTTTCTGGTAACCTGAAAAATGCAACTTTTCTTAATTTTTTCGTCTATTACCAGAGACGAAATTAGCACAGATAACGAACGCTATTAGCATTTATTCAACAATATCCTGTTATTCCATTATTTTTTAAGTTAAATCATTTCGCAAACATACCCGAATATTTCAGTTGATCGGAACTCCTTGTACAAATAATAACAGTGTGTTTATTTTCGCCGACGATTTTTTAATTAAAAATTAGCCAATACATTTGGAATATAAATATAACGGCCAGAAGACATCCAATCGCATCCAAGGATTTCTGTTAGTTAAAATCGATTTTGCGCTAACATTTACTTTAATATACAATCAATCAAAATTTGTATTCTCATAGTTACGTAACTTCATTAGCTCCCATTTCAGTAGAAAATTTCAACTGAAAGATGAATAAATACATAATGAGAGAAAATTCAAGGATTTAAAGTTTTTATTTTGACTTGTTTAATTGAATCATTAGTGTAAACAATCAAGACTTATGTCTCTTAAATGTAGGTCTCTTAATCCTCCTAAAAGATGTCCGATGTCCCTTATCTGCTTAAAGATCTGCTTACCTTGAGCTCAGCATTATCCAGAAAGCGCCAACTTAATTGGATTGAACATGATATTGAAATACTTTGGTCTAGAAGAAGTGCCTCTTTGCCACAACCTTTGGAAAAATCAATCTAGAATTTTCAAAGGGATAAGATGGCTGCGTAAGGCAGCCGAGAGATAAACGAATGAATCAATAAAATGATTTTATTAATTCCCTTATTTTTTCCACTTAGTTGGTTGGGATAGTGTTAATTATCTTAATATTTATTTTTTCCTTTAGAAGAATTTAATATTGTTGCTGGTCTTATGTCAAACGGCATTTTTTTTTCTCTAATTAGACGAAGGCTATTTTTTCTCCTGCCTTCCCTGACTTGAATTAACAATTTATTTACGAATACAGACTTAATATTCAACCTTATGTTATATAAAATATGATAATGCGAAGATGGACGGGATGTAGCGCTACGGCACGTTACGACTCAACATTACTGCTTATGAAGGAACATGGGTTCGATATTTGATAATAAAAAAACATTTAGAATGAAACGTTTTAAACACAGTCAATGATTTAAAACAATGCTAATGATTTTAACATTTTGTCAAATTAAGTATGTTCTACGCTAGTTGTAGAATACAACACCAACCAACCATATTCGAGTTTCAGACCAACTACGAACTAGTAATGCCAGATAGACCAAACTTTTGCCACCGCACAGAAGAGTCTATTAGTCAGGGAATTGTGATAATACCACATTGAACAATTACCATCCAACTAAAATGCACATGGAAATTTTCATAAATTGCAAGAGCGGTTACAGAACAAGTGGCTGAGCACGTGGACCACTCCAGTTAGGAAGAATACATCAAAACTTTCTAGACGACATGTGTCACAATTGTTTTAGTTTTGATTATCAAATTACACAATATGGCATAACATCTATATTCCTAGAATCGCAGCGTATATTGTCATTTTGTTGAAAATTGAGTTTCTGATAAGATTTTGTAATGCGGAGAATAGCTGACACGAAAGTTAGAGACAATAAAGCATTTCATTAAAGCTCACTATCGCTCTATGTCAGTCCAGGTCCTTGCAACTAATCGGAACCAAAGTGAACGAACTTCTTTTTTATCCATTTCGACCTTCTTTCATTGGATATTAGGAATTCCTTTTAGGCTATGGAAGCTGCTGATCATGAAAAAAATATCGATTTTAAAATCGCGCGCTCACGTATTGATTTATTCGGATTTCCTTGATAATGAGGTTCTCTATTAGGTTATGGAAAGAGCTGATTATGAAAAAAATGTCGATTTTAAAATCGCGCTCACGTATCGATTTATTTTATCATTTCGGATTTTCTTGATAATGGGGTCTATTATTAGGTTATTGAAGGTGCTTGTTATTAAAAAAATATCAATTTAAAAATCGCACGCTTACCTATCCATATTTTTTATCATTTGTGATTTCCTTGATATTGAGGACCAAGGAAATATATAAATACTATTGATTCTATGATCGCCCGTTCGCGTGTCTATTGATTGATCATACATATTTATATCCATTATTATTAATAATTATCCATTACTAACCTGGTAAACGATTTCTGTAGCGAATATTTCTAGACCTCAATATCAAGAAAATCCGATGTTAAAATAAATCGATACGTGAGAGCATGATTTTAAAATCGGTATTTTTTTCTTAATCAGCTCCTATCATAATCTAATAATAGACGTCAATATCATGGAAATCCACAATGTTAAAACAAATCTATATGCTAGCGCGCGATTTTGAAATCGATATTTTTTTCATAATCAGGACCTTTCTATAAACTTAAAATGGACCTCAATATCAGGGGAATCCGAAATCATGCAATAAATCGATACCTGAGCGAGCGATTTTAAAATCGATTTTTTTCAATAATCAGGACCTTTCTATAACCTTAAAATGGACCTCAATATCAAGAAAATCCGAAAAGTTAAAATAAATCAAATCATGACTCATTTTCAAGGTCAAAAATAGAAGTTGAAGGACTTCTTCTTTCAGATGCTAAGTATGAAAATCATATCTTGACTTTTATTCACTAGAAGTGAAAAATAAGAGTTACTTTTAAAACCTGCTTAAAAACGATAGTGTTTTTATAATAAGAACTTTTAATAACCCAAAAATGGACCTCAATATCGAAAATATTAGAAAAAAATTTATGTTCATGTTCTAATAATAAAAATTAAACATATAATGAAATTATATATATGAATATGTAGTATTTGCATTTATTAGTGTGAATATATTCTTACTGACATTTAAAAGTGTGAATATAAGAGTGAATACGAAAATATTCATATTCACACCAGTAAATACTCACTTATATGTATCGTATGTTATATGTAAAGTTGTGAATATGAATATGTTCGTATTCATATTCATAGAAAATTTATTGTTTGAATATTTTCATATTCATATTACGAATATGCCCATCCCTGCTTGGTGGGTTGTTCAACAGCTACTCGTATCTCCTCGTTAGCTCTTCATTCCCTACATCCAGAGCGACTTGCAGCGGATAAATGGAGTACTCCAACAGAGTAGAGAATATATGAGAGTATAATCAGCATGGGTAAAATTTTTAACCCCAGAACAAGAATCATTATCTGAAATAACCTCTTTTTCCTGCCGAATAAAGTGCTTAGGGTTTTAAAATGATAAATATTTTTTTTTTTTTTTTTTTTTTTTTTTACAAAATAAAACAAAAATGTTTTATAAGCCAAAAAATATTTTAATTTAGAAAACGAATGTTCAAAGCATTATTTAAATTGTTTTAAAATCTTACACCTAAGGATTTTTAAAGATTATTATGGCTCTCATTAAATTTAGATACGAAATGTTATTAATAAGATAATGAATTATATCAATTGGTTTTCATCAAAAAGCTTGGCCTTAAAACATTTAATTTTTCGTAGTGCTGGAATATAACCCAAGCCATGCGATTCCGTGCAGTATAAAAAAAACTTTGTTATACCTGATTCAAATTAATAACTATATACATGTGCACAGTCAGTGTCTAGCGCAAAAGCTTTGTCTTTTATATCCTACTTTGCAGACTTGTTCATAATTAAATAAAATATATAAAATATTGAAATATTAATTGTAAGTTTTCTAGACGTATTTCTCAAACGAATTTGAGGAGAATACTATAAAAAGTTAATATGTCTAAATATCATAAAAACTATTTCTTGACAGATTCTACATCTTTAGTTTTCTTCAAATCAGCCTTTTTAGTCAAAAATTAACTTATCTGCATGAGATGCCCCTAATAATGTTCGCTGTTTTTTTAAATACTTTTCCGAAAGTGGATATTTTGACTTTAGATAGAATAATCCTCATTCGATAGAAACATATACAATAGAACAGAAAAATAAACTTTATTCTAGGACTAGGTCCCTTAAGAATAACAAGTATGTGGAAGTAAAAAAGAAAACAGAAAAAAATGTCTGGCCAAAGACTACATTAATAACAGTCAATTGATATTTACAATAATCTCAATTATAACACAAAGAAAAAAGAAAAAAAAAGAACATTCTTCTGGTAAAATATATATATATATATATATATATATATATATATATATATATATATATATATATATATATATAATTGTACTGATAAAAAAATAAAAAATGAAAAGAAAAAAGAAAGAAAGAAAAACAAAGAAAATTAAAATAATACAACATGTTTATAGTATTGGAATTACAAATCATAGAAAATTAATCATTTAAAAACCAATTATAGAAAATGCGCAGTTCTACTGTAGGTACCTATATTATAATATATTATAATTGAGCAGGAACTTAGCAATTACTTGTTTATCACAAGAGCACAAATATCCTGGTCTAAGATAAATGGATACGGATACTAATTGTCAGAAATTCATTGAAGAAAAACATTTTCTAGCGTACGGATGTATTTTTAGTTTAAATGAAAATTTTTAATATTGCGTAGTATAAACCGGTTATTATGCTCTTGCAAACCTATGTAATGTGTGTAAACATATGTGGACATGTGAAACATATTCAAGTCGTTGATAGACCAATTTTTTTTTTTTTTGCTTTATGACTCAAAGACAACGGTTTTAACTGTCGAATACTTTATGGAACAAGCGCAACACAAAATCCTTGGCTAAGACCACTTCATTTTCAAAAACATTACCAGACAATGGAATTTCTCTTGCATAAACAATTTAGGATATAATGAACAATGATTCTTTACGAAAGGCCGACTGCAAACACAAAATTACTGTTGGCAAAGCACCAGCCTTTAATTTTTTCTGTGAAAGCATTTTTAAAAGAACCATCCTTTTTTAAAGCGTTAAATGTTGGATCCCGATCTGGCTCCGGGTGGCCTTGTCGCCCAGGATATAGTTAGCAACCCTTTTCTAGTCAGGGGGAGGAGCGAGGGGGGATGAGGGGGATGCACAGAGATTTATTTCACGAGACAGCCACTAAATAAAGTTCAATCGACCGAGGTGAAAATCGACCTGCACAACGATTAACCAACATATACCGTTGGATATAGATCTAATATGTCATAGAATTGGTAAGTTCAAAACGCAGATAGAAACAATATTGTCATTCAACAAAGGTCAAGTAGCTTATATTTATAAATAAATAAATAAATGGATCCAGAAATATACAGTAACGATATACTGTATATAAAAATTATCTAACTACCTTGTTTTCGTTTCAATCCTTCCTGGCTTCGTATCGTTTACTTCTTACAACTATATGTAAAGTTCCTATATTATATTTAATCTTATATATTTGATTAAAACAAAGTATCAAATATAGGATAACGATACATAATATATTGATACCAAAGTATCATACTTATATATATTAAGTATGCCGATTTTCAAGGACCTGTATCGATTCCGAATTTTCAAAAATATTACATACAAAACATTCAGGAAATTTAACGTTCTTTAAAATTGGTAATGAAAAACTTTTACCTTAAATGTACTGAAGATGACTTACTGAAGAAAAACTGAAAACATAAGCTTTTTCTTAGAGGTTTTTTAAAATAACGAAAAACGAACTAAAAGGAGGAGGTCAAAAAACTTTGTTTTTTCATAAGACCCGCAACTCATACAACATACCTAAAAATCAATATTACTCCATTTTTTCCCAAACCCTCTCTGGGCTAAAATATCTCCACTGGGCTAAAATGCCGATTGTCGGAAGCCGGGAATTTAAGAAGAGACCTTGACCAAATTTAAAAATGTTTGTGCTCAATGGACGCAAAATTTGATGCTCAACAATTTTTATTCTATAATATTTTCTATTAGAGTATTCATTTCTGAGCTGCAGACTCTTTATCCGTTTTTGACAAAATCGTCGTTTTTTTACCGTGGTTTTCAAACACATATCTTAACTAAACTAGACGCAGAATTGAATGATTTTTAATTTAATATATACATGGAACTTTTTCGATACAATGCACAGTTTAGGATTTCTAGGAGAAAAAAAAAAAAATTTCAAGTTTTTTTTTTAGACTGTCAGTCTATTAAATCCACAATTTATTATTTAAAGTAAGAGACATTTAAATAAAGGGAAATAACTCCCCAAAATGAAATTAATTAATTAAAATACATGAAACGTTTTGATTATTAATTATTTAATTAAAAAACAAATCCAATCCAAACAAAAATCTAAATTTATAAAATTTTGGTAAGGATGAACACACTTCGCGAAACATGTCTCGTACATTTCAACACTTTTTCTCCTCGTTTGTCTTCAGACGAGTTGAAAAACCTGGATGGGGACGAATTTAGAACACGACCTATGAAAACGAAGACAGTTTTTCCAAACTTAACGGGTAAACGTAAGCGTCTCGGACAATTTGAATATGAAAACAGTACTATAGTCTGCGAATAGTAATGATAAAATTAAAAATATCTTTCCTTGATGTATCAGAAATGCGTTCGAAGAAAACAATAACCAGCTTCTCTTCATCCAATAGTTGAAAAATACTGAGCCAAAACACAAACCCTCAAAATTCTTTGTGATCACAACAGTCAACTGGGTACTACTGAAATACTTCAAGAGGTCTTTAGCAGATGGCAATACTGATAACTGGGCAGCTGTGTATATAACTGGGGGAACGAGTTTAGACGGCAAGACGGATTTCGGGCACCTTACCTTATATATATATATATATATATATATATATATATATATATATATATATATATATATATATATATATATCGGGCATTGGAGTGATGACCCTACCCTGTGTATCTAAATTGTGAATCCCGTTGTGGTCCTTCAGAATGTCAAATAACCGCCCGGAGGTTTGGTCCATGGACGATCTTCTTCGGGGAAAGAAATATAGATCCTCGTGCGCCTGCTGACCCCGAACAGCCATAATCTGTATGTCTAG
This sequence comes from Rhaphigaster nebulosa, assembly GCA_948150685.1. NCBI lineage: Eukaryota > Metazoa > Arthropoda > Insecta > Hemiptera > Pentatomidae > Rhaphigaster > Rhaphigaster nebulosa. Next base: position 45,517,675 of record OX411307.1, read on the forward strand.
ACCGATTAGTCATTGTCCTTGAACCCGAGTGAGTCGGTGGGAAGGACATTACCGACTGTCTGAGCTCCCGCAAGCGATAAAATGTCTGTAAGAAGACCACATCGCGCGGCCAAAGATCTGCATGGTCTATGGTGCCAACAGAAAAAAAAAAATGTACATATATATATATATATATATATATATATATATATATATATATATATATATATATATATATATATATATATAAATTTATATTTATATATATATGCAGTCGAACTTCTGTATATCGAACTTCCATATATCGTAAATATCTATTTATCGAACTTTTTTTAGGAACCTTGAATTTTTATTACAAAAGAAATATTTTGTATATCGAATCTAATTTCTTCTATATATCGAACAAAAAATTTCAATTTAAAAAGTATAAAATGTGATTGTTATCAAATAACGCCCTAAATTTACGTACATAACAATGGGTAATAATTAAATAAGAAAAAAAATGTTCCACTGGTTTGCAAAGCAATGGCAATTCAGGAAAGATCTTGTTTCAGAAGAAGCACAGGAATACCTAAATTCTCTGAATCTCTTTCCTATCATAGAATAAAATTTAATTTTAAATTCAGTTTAACTTTGCCTTTCTTGTGAACATTGCTCCTAAACATGACTTCGTGGAGGAATTATTCCCAAATAGACATTAGAATTTATCTTGCGCGAAAACAACAATAAATTAATTTTTATGTATGTTTGCATATTTTAATACATATCCTTATTAAATTATAAATGTACATTTGTAAAAAAAAAATGCTATTGATTGTTCAGTTTTGTTTTTCTTTTACCCCAAAAAATGGCTTTTGTTACTTCATTAACCCCAAAAATTGCCTTTGGCACTTCTTTAACCCTAAAGAATAGCTGTTAATTTTCAGCCTGAAAAGGTTGAAAAATTGCTATCTTTCTATATATTGAAATTTCCATATATCGAATTTTTTTCAAGGAATCTTCATGTTCGATATGTAGAGGTTCGACTGTATATATAATATATATATATATATATATATATATATATATATATATATATATATATATATATTATTAGAATATCTAACTAAATTCTTCTTTCCATACCAGGAGACCATTGTTTAATATAATATTATTACATCTATCCATTAATTTAAAAAAATAAATCATAATTTATATCATCGAACCGATTCCATTTAAGTTTGATACAATAAAACATCAAACTATGCGTATCTATACATATATCGGAACATTGCGATCCCATTCGATGATAATGTGCTAGTTTCGGAAACTTTATCCTACTCCTAAGTAGCAACTTAGCCTCGAACAGCTGAAAACTAAAATAAGTAATAGAAGCTCATAGTGAGTGAGATTACCTAGTTTCTTCCTAAGCTGAACATGCAAGAAATACTTAAAATTGATACAAATTAAAATTTTATTTTTTGTAAGCGTGGTAACCGTAGTTACATAGAAGCTACCTTGGTATAATAAAACCTAAAAAAAATGAATAATAAATAATTAAAAGATAAATCAGGGGCACAATTTTATTTTTTAACTAAACAGAGAATCGTATTGCTTCAAACTATTTAAATATTTTGCTTTTAACAAGATTCTTAGACTGAGGAATACTTTGGAAATAATACAATACCAAGAAAATAGAGCAAGTTATTCATTAAGTTAAAAAAAAAAAAAAAAAAAACTTCATATCTTTATATTGCATACTTCTTGCGTTGCAGCTTTGCCATGAGTTGCATTGTAAGCGAGAAGCTTACAAGAAGATCACAGATGATGGTATCATTGAGAGCCGCTAACTACCTAATAAAGACAGGTGTAGTTGGAAATTAATACCCGTTTACTAATCCGCTGTAGCGTGTATTAATTAGTCTTCCTAAGCAGATCCTACACGTGAAGGAGCATCCTTCTGTTCGGATTATTAGTGACTCATCAACACGAGCCGGTTCGATCCGTTGCACGGCCGAATTAAGCGAATTCAAGCATGGCACGTGAACATCGTCGCGGATACTTTAGCACTATATTGTGTATTTAAAATTCCAAAACCATTATACATAAATAGATACTGATAAAGTAAATCAATCGGTTGAAATTAGCGGTTCCTAGAAAAAAAAAAAGAAAAAAAAAATTGTAAACGAAAACATACATTTAACTCTATGTTACTGTTCTCAGGTCAAAATAACCCTTTCTTTATAATAATACTCTCTTTATTAAATTCTTCAAGAGTATTTTCCTAGTTCAGTATGCTTAAAAAGTTATAAATAGCCATAAATATTTTATTAGTGATATATTCCAAAAAATAGCATATACCCGAAGTCAGTGTCTGTGTACCAACAAAGCCACCGAAAAGTTTCCGTAAACTTAGAAAACTTGTTGCTGGAACAGAATTCGATTTTAGTCGGTATCCTGAGGAAAAATAATACGGAGATTCCGATGGAATTCCAACTCCGAAATGAAAGTGCATTCGCATTTGTTTTCTTTAACTAAAGAAATTACACTAAAATCATACGTTTCACAAAAAAACAAGGCAGTGATAGTTCTTTCAAGGCTACATCATGACTCGGTTGTAAATAAGGAGAAAGATAGGACATCAGAAATCGTGTTTTTTTACAGCTCCACGAAAGGAAGGGTAGATTCCAACGATCAAATTTGCAGTGATTATAATATTTGTCGAAAGACCAACAGGTGACCAATGGGAATTTTTGCCAATTTTATTCATTTGTCCGGAATAGATACATATTTAGTTTTCGAACACCACAAAAATGAACCACTTGGAAACTCATTCACGGAGGAGAAATTTCATAATAAATGTCGGTCATCAGCTGATCATGAAGTCATAAGGCCCCAAAATTATCGTTTACCAAAAACCCTGGAGACGAAACTGAAATTATTTATAGAAGAAGAAGGTGATATGATTTGTGATGTAGAAATTAGTGGAGATTGTATACCTTTTCTATAGTCAAGGTCAAAAAAGAGGAAAAGATGTCGTGTCACGAAGATTACGAAGATAAGTATCAACTCACAATCAGTTCCCAAAATGTTAAGTTTATATTTTCAAATCACACCAGGAAATAACATGTAAGGACTGTCCTAATAATTAAATCAATTAATATGTAATAGACTTTTTACAAACTATCTGTATTTTTTTTATTTTTTTTTTCGTAATGCTGTACCGCGGAAAACCTGCCTTTACTATAGAAAAGCAAAATGCGAACAGAAATGTTTTATGTTTCAATCCCCGGGTAGCGCAATGCTTCTAAACTTTAGGGAAACGTACCTTTTTTACTAATTTACAAATAATCTGTAAAATATTTTAGCAAATGTTTACGAAATGGATGTTGGCATAAATCGGTACAAATATATGTATAAAACGAAATACAATTTTAAATGAACTCATTCTAATATTTTTATTGACAGATTAATAAAAACCCTTAAAAACAATTTTTTTTTTTACAAATATGACAAGTTTCGTTTTAGAACTACAAACTTTTTATGTTAGTGTAAATATTTAAATATGGTTAAAATAAACTTTTTACTTGCCCATGGGGTCCATTGGTAATTTGAAAAATGATATAGGGTGATATGGTGTAAGTGCGTAATTGTCTTATTAACCCTCAACTAATAAGAGCTGCTCCTTACGGAACATGAGCCTTAAATCTGATGTACCTATCAGAAATCAGCAACGAAAGTTCGCTAAGGTGAAGTCTAACGAGTTGCAAAAATATTAGTTGTTAACTGTTGATAAAGTTGTCCCTTTCAATTTTGCAGTACAGCTATATTGGTGGTTATCTACCAGTAGATCTTTTTTTTTCTTTTTGTTGCTGTGAGCGATACCTCAGAAGCTGTTATTTAAAATACTTTGTGATTTACATTTGTGCTTGACAGTATTCTATTTTTTAAGCGCTTGTCCGCAGTCACCCTTGCAAAACATGATAGTAGGGACAAGTTTACAGATCTGTTGTGTGACAAGTGTATGTGTTATACACTTACCCTTACTATCATTTTTTGTCGAAGCCAACTACAGACTAGCGAATTAAAACAAAAAATATCTATATTCCACATCCCACTTTAATAACTCAAAGAAGATTTTAAAATGTGAATCTCTAAAGCATTAACTTTTTTCGATGATTACTCCAGTACAATAATCATCCGTTAACCGGAGGCCAGGTTGAATGTTTGAAAATGAAGGCCAGTAACGAAGAGTTAAAGAAATAAATGAGTATTTTTTCCAAAATAAATCAAAGTACACAAGCTTCCAAAATGATAGTTGCATTTAAACACAGCATACGGTAGCTAACCACGCCACCACCCCCCCCCCCTCCCCTCCAAAAAAAAGAAACCATTCACTACAAACTCAAGTTAGGAAAAAAAATATGAATTTCATTATTATCTTCTTTTTTTTGTTTTTTGTTATATTTACTGTAAATAACAAATTAATTATTTCTCTTCTTTGCTCTTAATAATATACTATTGTAGGTACCACTCGGCGTTCTAAGGAGCCTACTTATCCACTTATCCTCGTCCCATACTAACTGCCACCTCTTCCTCCAGTTGATACCTCTTCTGTCTAAGGCTTCATTTACACCCACCTACACTTCTTCCGTCGACGCTACCTTCTATCGTATGAAAACATTTTTTGATGACATTCGATAGAAATGACTACGCCATCTAAGATGGTATTTCTCAATCACCTCCTCAACTGGCGTTACGTCCAGGTTTTTCCTGGTGATGATGTTTTTTATGATGTTGCTATATCCTTGTTTTTCTTCGACTTTGCAAAGGAAGAACATCATCATGGCCTGAAGTGAACTTTTAGGTTTAGTGATAAGAGACCAGAACTCAAAATTTATTTAAATTGTTTACATACGTAACTATACTATGTACAATATTTTTGTTGTTAATTTAATTAACAACAACAATTGAAAATTTATCAAGCAAAAAAAGTGAAGTAGCTTAATTTAAAAAAAAAAATAAATAACAAGTTAGTTTGTTTTTAGCTCATGGTTTCCACTTAATACATATTCTCTAATTCAAATGCAATCCCAAAATAGGCCAATTGACCGATATTTCCCCCAAAACGAGTAGTAAATCGAAATTATTAAAAAAGATGAATTGTTCAGTTTTTGTTGTTAATTAGGTTGTACAGGTTTCTAATTGTCTTAATCTTTTTCTTCATAACAATTAATGCGGTGAGTTGTTTTTTTTTTCGTATCCATCAGTTAATTTAGGTTCAATAAATTATTTAACATATTTTTAACCGAAAAGTAAGATTACGAATACTAATTTTGACCACTGTACACATGCATTAAAACATCTATCATATTAAAAAAATATTTGGTCTCCTAGCAGATAATCCATGAATTTTTAATATATTTAATTTATTTTAAATAACATGTATTAGTAAAATTAAATCCAATAAACATTTTATTTATCTATCTAATATAATACGGATCTAGTGCGCAAAGAACGCTAAACAGCACATTGGTTGCAAATACGATACCTTCATTTTGAAATAGTATTGTCATTTATACTAAATAAGAAGAGTGAAACGTTTTCCCAGTCAGTATTTGAAAGGGGAAAATTAATGAGGAACTCTTAGCGAAGGGAATAGAGAAGTCAAACAGCGGGAGCCTAGAAATGTTTATGGTTCGGTTAAACCGCAACAAACAGTTTATTCTTCCACAAATGAACTGGCGTTAATATCGGCCAGTAGTGGAAACTGATTAATAACACTAAGATAAACCAGAGCACTCCAGCGTATAAAAACCCGAATGTGGATAGTTCTAGGAATAACAATTATAAATACCTACAACGTATATATTCATATTTTCATTATGACGAGTACCTAGCAATAGGAAACTACATTGTTATTTCGACTAAATGACAAATTATTTTTTCCCATTATATCATGACTAGTATTTAAAATTTATCTTGAAATGATAAAGCTAAAGATATAGGAAGCTTCGTTTGCCAGGGTTTAAAAATATATACAACAGAACATAATACTGAAAAGTATCTATGTATCTATGTACTGAGAATATTCAATCCGTAATTTCAGAAGAAGAGTAAAGATAAGAAAAAAACATTAACGTACAAAAAAACAGAAATCAATTCTGGCCAAAAGTAAAATATGCAATATAATGTACATTATATTATCGATTATATTTAATGATATAATATATGCATATACACATACATATATATATATATATATATATATATATATATATATATATATATATATATATATATATATATATATACACATATATATTTATATACAGGCCCTGCGCGAGAATAATACTTGTGTGTACAGAAAAGGTAAGGCGCCTTTGAGAAAAAAAAAACATGTAAGTTATATATATTTTTTAACTTAACAGGAAATGAAGTGGACATAAAAAATACTTTATATAAGGGGACAGTTTATTATTTTTAGACTTCGGACACGCGACGATCAATATATATATATATATATTGAGAGAGAGAGAGAAAGAGAGAGAGAGTGAGAGAATGTGTGAGTGGGGGAGGGAGGAAGAGAGATAGTTTTAATAAATAAATGAAAAAGTATAAACAAAATCATAAAAAAGTATTTCAAGCGAACATATATTGAATACATTGATATGTCGACATATATTGAAAATGTCGCACAAGAAGTCGATTTAACAAACCAATAATGTTTCTAAGGAAGGTAGAAAACTAATATGGCGATATTAATAATATCCATAATGTCTGTTGTAATAAAACATATTTTTTAAATCACACGAGAATGCCACATGAAGCAAGGTCATTCCTCCACCGCATTTAACCATGAATAATAATAATTATGGTTTAATTTCATGAATATTTATTTTGCGTAGGTAAACCATTCCCTGAACGTTGCCAATATACTGTGATAACCCTATAAGTAATTTTTCCCAGATGAAATTGACCATTTCGCCAAAAGAAGGAAGGGATATTTCAAAAGAAAGCGAACAAAGCCACAGAGGAGTAGGAATGTAATGAAGTGATTGTGCCGAAGAAGAATGGTTGAAATTGAGGGTGGCGTCTGAGGCCAAAATTGTTTACGTCAAGGTTCCAAAAATAAAAAGGAACAAAACTTTTTTATATAGTTAGTATTTTTGCAATAATCAACAATTAATCCACATAAAAAAAAATCATCATAAAGGACATTTTATATAATCTGTGTTAGGGTCTATTTCCATATTATTGGCACTATTAAAACCTCAAAACAGCTAAGTCCGTTTGTGAAAAAAATCGATCAATTAAATTCGTTTTCATTGAGAAAAGAATGGAAAAACGTCATTCCCAAAATAGGTATTCTAAAAAACAAATTAAATAAAAAAAAAAAAAATATTCAAGATCATACTCGAATAGTATTCAGCGATAAATAGAAATTATTTCTATTTATTTGTGGTTTTCGTAGGACAGAAAACTCTAGAATAATAACAGACTTTCGTGAAAATATTTTTAGAAGAAAAAAATCCATAACCATAAAAAGTGGAATTTTTGTAGTTAATCCCCAGAGAAAATAAAGTATACAAAATAGTTAAAAAATAAATGATTTGGCATCCTCTAATGGTAAAATTTACTTCTTCCTTATCATATCACTATTTCATAGTGTTATCAATTCGTAAACAATAAAGCACATTGATTATTCGACCATAAGATGAGTTAATCTTAATGTCCCATAAGTCGATGACTCGGTTTAAAATAGATACGAATATATACTGAATATATAAACAAATAAATATATATATATATATATATATATATATATATATATATATATATATATATATATATATATATATATATATATATATATATATATATGTATATATACATACATACATATATATATATATATATATATTCCATTACATCTAACATAGATGTTATGGAATATTACAAGGGAATAATAACTATAAAATTTTAAACAAGCTAAATATTAAAGAAAGAAAAATTAAATGGATACACTATGAATGAACCAAATGTTTATAAAAGATAGACTAATAAATTAATTATCGAAGGATCATAACCTCACTTCGATTAATGTCATAAATATAAACGAAGATAAAAAATTAGCGATTAAAAAATTATATATATATATATATATATATATATATATATATATATATATATATATATATATATATATATAATTTAGAAAAATACAATGAATTACATAAAATTACTAACCGAATTGAAAATAAAACTAATATAGATATACCAATAAATACAAAAAATTTACTATCATTAGGAGTGAATTTTAAATTTGAATTTGAGAACAATGATAAAGACGTAGTCAGAATTATCACTGATTTAGAGGATATTTATGACAACATAAATACTTTTGAGAATCATGTAAACGCGATTAGAAACAGAATATGCTCTATTGTATATAATTATATATATAATAAAAACAAGAAAAATAGAAAAAGTAAATATTCTCTTCTAAATTCACAAATTATATGAAGGACTAACGATATTTTGAAATATATATTTTTCAGTGCCGATATAATTAGGATCTTGTTTTTATTGAGTTTATTTGCAGTAGAATATAAATACCAAGATGCAGTTTATCTCCTAATCTTCCTTCAATTGGTTTAGATTTTTTTAATTTTATATAAATATTAACGATAGTTTTAGATGTGTTCATGCCGATATTATTAACATATCAATATTGCTAACTAATCTCAATATAAATATTGGTATTTTTCTTTCAACATCCCATCCCTAGATGGTGCATCACAGCCACTACACATAGTAACACAAATAAACGAGTTTGATAGTTCTGTGTCAAACCATCCTTGAAGATTTTTTTTTAAAATATCGGTTTTCGATAATCAAATTTTAATATCGATATTACGATACATAAAAAAAAATCGTACAAAAATATCGATATATCGATATTTTTCAACATTCCTAATTAGAACTCACATCCTCAATTTCGATTGCGTAGACTGACTGCTGCTTTATTCATCACGGATGTTTTAACCTTGCCTATATCAGCCTATATTTAATTTTCAAATAAATGGATCTTATATTGCTTACAGCCAAAATACTCATTTATATTAAATACTCAAAATTGAATCCATAAAACGATTATAGGAATTGCAACTGGATACGTGAAATTTCTTTTGGACTCGGCTTTGAAAAGCTTTGGTACTCGATCAAAGAGAATTTTGAAATATCGGCCTGGGCAAATGGGACCATCCTGTCATCAAAGAGAATAACTTCTTGATAATGCATGCGATCAAAAGATTATCCAAGAGAGAGGTCTGGGTACTGTCTCCATGGATCTAGTCAAAGCCTAATTTTAAGGTTACATATTAAAATCCATTATCCTTATGAATTTGTTTCTATACATATCAAAATAACGAAATGAAATATAAATTTATTAATCCTGGCAGTGATTAATAATTATAGAAATAAAAATGTTTCTTCATATAGTATAAATGTATTTACATTGATTCAGAGCAAAAGTAAATTATGATTGCTTAAGACGAGATTAAAATGCAGAAAGAGGGAAAGCTTAGGGCGGATTAGGAATAATAATCCATTAGGATATAGCTCAGCTAAGGAAGGATTGGTAAGAAGACAGAGTGTATTTATTTATTTTTATTTTTTTTTTTACAGCACCCCCTATCTACCCAAGCGGGTCATTAGCGGCTTAAACAATAATCAAAACGTGAATTATATGCGATATGTTGATGAAATTTATACAGTGATGGCTACGTTGTTAGAATTATGAACTAAAATAATTAAATTAAATGAACAATTGATGAAATGAATTATGAACAACGAACAAGGAGAAGGGACAGTGTATAACGGGATTGAATTTCGGATTTAAACTGAAAGAGCTGGAAGATATACATAAGAAGGGCGATGGGAATTGAAAAAAAAGGTACTTCTTAGCATATTCTTAGCATAGTATACCAAGACAACTTGGTGTAGTACAACAAAATTTAGGAATCTCGGAGTCATCGGAGAGCATTTATAGCGTTATATGTATTAGGTTATTTACATAATATAATTATTTATAAATAATTTAAACAGCTATAAATAAACATTTATAAATAAATTTTAAACAAGAAAAGCAAAAAGCATGTGGCTTGACCTGGGATGAGATATCAATTCCTTTTGTGTCTGCTTGATTTTCACGGCAATTTTCTCTCAAACTTTTAACAAGCTCCAATAAACACGCGCCGACAGCAAGCGCCTGTGGAGGTGCTAATTATACCACACAAAAGAAATCTATTTTACTTATCACTTACCACGTGTAAAATAACCTGTAAATGGAAGTTTCTACAAGAACATTTTAAATATAACTTCTCAAAGATAAGTTTTCGCATGCCTGTGGGGAAAAGCTGGAGAGGGATGTTTGGGAGGTGGGAGATACCTCGGGAGACAGCAGCATTGTCGAAAACATCATTTAACAATAATAAAAAAAAAACAATAAAAATCATTTAACAATAAAACATAGATAATAAACAAAATTCGAAACAAAACAACAAATACAAAAACAATAACCATTTTATTTAAAATTTAATTTCAATAGAAAAATCGTATTAATTTAAATTAAACCACCTACAGACTGTTCATTTAAAAAAATAACATTTTAAGATAAGAAAACCTTTAAGACACAATTCCATAAGCATTTTCCACATTCAATTGGGAACTTTAATAATGACAAATTTTTTAATAGAGAACTTGTATATAAAAGTTCTTACGATAAAGTTGTTACTGAACTTTTACTATACAAGTTTTGACCAAAAAAATTGTTTAAGAACTTATAATAAAAGTTCTTTCATAAAATGTTTCAAAAAAGTTCCTAATTTAAAGTTTAACTTAGAAGAACTTTTTCAAAATAAAATAAAAGTGCACATTTTGGATTCCCGCTTATTCTTAATACCTGGTATGTCCACTCACACAAATTTTCTTACAGCTAAGAATACAAATTTCAATATATAAATTGTTGTCTGTATGTTTTGTTAATATTGGTCCGATAAGGATTCTTGTTATGCTTTTTTTTTTTTTTTTACATATTTGGCTATTTAATTATCTTTCGAATGAGCATTAGGATTATACGGGAGATGAATATTTTTTAAGTTATTCGAAAAATTAAACGGGTTTTCAAATGCAAGTGCAAATAATACTATATAAACGTGACTCAAAAGTTCAATACGCTGCATGTTAGCTAATACTGATCCGATTTTGATGATTTATTTTGTTTTGTAAAAAATTTAATTATCATTTCAACTAATACACTAAGAGATTTCAATACGGTTTACTAATCTAATTTTATTTATTTTAGTTTAAAATATTATTTGGGTAAGCCCAGTATTGAAAAACAAAGTGGTTCAGATCTCTGTAGACTATAAAATCTGGCCATATATATAAAACCAAGGAATACATGAAAGATTTATTCCAAATATATTTTTATTTTTCCAAAAAAAAAAATCATATTTTTATTTAGATACTTTCAACTTCTTTAGAAGTAATAGTAAAACGATTTGAAAGTGAAAATAACACCACCTTAGGGATATTACTCCGAAGATGAAAGTAGGAATAACTGAGGGAAACTTACCCCCCCTGGGTTGGGTGAGGCCCAACGATTTATACTATCCCCACCCACCCCCTGCTCAAAATGTACACCCACTTTCCCAGGGGTCCTCAGTAACTTGCTTGCTAGGCTCTTGGAAATTGTGCCTCGGATAAGATACCGGACTAATAAGGACTGTATTTTTATTTTTATAAATTTTATAATAATAAAGAAAATTATTTTTCTCATTAAAGGCTTATGGTAAGTTTTTAAAATGTACCAAGGTACGAAGATTGATCATATGCCTTCAAACTTCAAACATCTTTATTCATAGACTGACGTTTCGGAGAATTCGTCCATTATCAAAATTCATTTCTCTTCATAAATTATTTTTCCTTTTTACATATATATTGTTGGATACTTGATTGCCCATTTTATTATCCTTAAATCTTAAGTTAAATTCATACTAAATTCTTTTTTAATATTTAATTTAGCTATTTTTTTTAACATTACATAGATCATCCAGTTTATAAAAAGTTGTTTAACTAGATTCATGGCATTCTTCTATTTCCACCATAATCATATGTAAGAAACGTTTCTCGATGAAGGCTTATGGTAAGTTATTAAAATATACCAAGGTATACATATAATGTAGAAAGAAAAAATAATTTATGTAGATAAATTAATTTTGATAATGGACTAATTATCCGAAACGTTAATCTATGAATAAAGATGTTAGACGTTTGAAGGAATATGGCCAATCTTCCCACCTTGGCACATTTTAATATTTATAATAATAATTCTAAACCTTAAAATGTCAAATAATAAAAATTTAATTTAATTTTTTTTTTAAGATTTAAATATTCGCATACATTAAATGAAAATGATAATTTTATAAATATGTCACGAAAAATTCTTCAAATTCTAAATCGTCAATTTTGGACCAAATATTTTCATAGACCGAAGTATTATTATATTCAAATTTTCATTTATTAGTTATCGTTAATTTATTTTTGAGATTCGTCTATTATTATTATACCAATTTTATTTAGCTTCCTCACTACCGTAGGAAAGCTTTACATTCGTGCAGGAAGTGAAAACATTTTATGTCTTCAAAATCGAAAATTGGGCTGTATAGGACTTCAATGAAAGTCTTAAGCCAAAAAAAAAAAAAAAAAAAAAAAAAAAATCGAAAATTTCCACTCGCGTTATACACTTTGAATTTGGTCTCGTATCTGTCAGTCTGTCTGCCAGTTGTAAAATCCATGTGACGAGCATAACATCTACAATCGTTAATCCGATTTAGATGAAATTTTCAGATTTTGTGGAGGTTAGATACTCTCATATAAATTTAAATTATTTAGTAAACTAGCCTTATAGATTTTTTCACACCAAAAATTATGGAAGATTTCGATTCAGCACACCAAAAACTCATAATATTAAAAAAAAAATCGTCGAAAAAAAATTAAATTCCGGGTGGGCTCAAAATTTTCAAAGGCATAAAATTACATTTCGGTTTGAAGCTCTGTACCTCAAAAGCTCTGTATCTCCAGTTTGCCCGAAATCGACGTTCTTAGGCTCGTTTTTTCAATCCATATGTTATTCATATTGAAAAACTATTTCATTATCTTGGAAGACCTGCGTAAAAAAATGTGATTACCTTATAAAAACAAAATTGAAGATTTTTGCTGATAACCTTGGTTCTAAAACGCGTAGGAACATCACGGTTAAAACAAATTGCGTATTTTAAGAACCTTTACCGATGCCCCAAATTTGGTTTTGAATTGTTCAAAGGGATCCTGATTTATGAGGTATTATTTTAATCTTAAAAAAAAAAAAATGTCCGGCAAATTTTTTAGGCCAACATTTTTTATTTTTAGGTTCGCTCAAAATTTTTAATATAGGAGTTTTCCACAGTGTTAAAACCAAATCTGAAGCCGGTTTTGAATAAAAAAAATCTATTAACATACTTCAATCGGTAAATAATACCGTTATCATTACATATAAGCCAATATACACTTCAGTTTGCGATATTCAATGATTTCGTTTTAAATAATTGGATCACACTAAAATTTACTATTTCTGGATCACGAATGTTTTTATATTACTCATAAATACGGCCTTAAAGGTTCTTATCTATGTACTCATTATAATATAAAAACATTATTTTTGATCCAGAAATAGTATAAATATTACACTTTTCAAACACAAAAAAATATGAAAAAGTAATATTAAGTATTAGAGAGACCACATTTTTAAAAATAAAATTATTACATTTTGGAATTTTCTGATAGATCCATTGAGGTTTATGTAATATCGAACAGAAATATATTTTTTTTTACTATGATAATGCTTATTCTGATGGTGTAAGACCAGAATAATGTTCTTGATCACAAACAATGTTTTTATATTATGATCTGTACAAGGTTAAGAACCCAGCCTTGCTTGGGATGTCATTGTGTATTAAATGCAATTTTAATATTTGAGGCCGTATTCAAAGTGTTATAAGTAATATAGAAACATTATTCTTGATCCAGAAATAGTAAATTTCGGAGTAAAGTATATTAACAGAATTTTTTTTATTCTAAGCTTGTTTCAGATTTGGTTTTAGCACTGTGAAAAACCTCTTTATTAAAATTTTCGAGCTAATCCCTTCAAATTTGTTTTAATATTTAAATAACCGCACTTAAATCAGGAACCCTTTGAACAATTCCAACCAAATTTGGGTCATCGGTAAAGGAAACTATTGCAAACTACGCGATTTTGTTTAACCGTGATGTTCCTACGTGTTTTAGAACCAAGGTTAACCGCAAAAAAACTTCAATTTTGTTTTTATATGGTAATCACATTTTTTGTACACAGACCTTCTAAAATAATGAAATAGTATTTTATATTTATGGAAAGAAAAAACTCCCCTCTTTTAAACGAGCCCAAGAGCGTCGATATTGACAAAACTGAAGATGAGGTACAGAGTTTCAAAAGATATAAAATAAAGCATTTTAAGAATGTTTTTTTTTTTGTTTTTCACAGCTCCTAGAGCCCATTGACCAAAACGGTAGGATATCGATCGAGTTTTTTCAATGTAGAATAACCCAAAAAATTTTGATCAAAATCGTCCACGAAAACATCGTGCACTCCCCTTATAAATTTAAAATTATCTGATTATGATATCGGCAGAATATTAATAAAATATTACAAACATACTAAATCCAGAGTACAATACTTTATTTACTGCCCAAATGCATAAGATTGCTACATAAACACAGATCAATCCCATTAGATAAGTATAAATATATAACATATGAAATATTAATAGATATACATACTAAAACCTCTTTACATCGAAATATGCATTAATTCAACTAAATAATTTCTATGAAAATTTCGTCATTGACATTTATTTGTCAGAAGTTATTTTTTATTTTTTTTATTATTTTTTTTTATTAACATGATCGAATTTCTTTTGCAGTTAACCCTTTATAATAAAATACAATTTATTGCACATACTATAAAATAGTACATGGAAGACAATAATACAAATACAAATTCCTATAAACTGAACTGAAGCATAATTCTATTAGTACAGCATAAGCGTTGTCTTAGAAACAGTACGGTCCTTACCTAGTACTGAACCCAAGACACTTCATGGGTTGTAGTGGTACAGGTTTTTTTTTTTTTTTTTTTTTAATTCTATTAGTTAAATACAGAAATAATTAAAGTAATTCGTAATAAAGGAAGTAAAACTTTATTTTTTTATTCGGTTTTGCATTGAAACGATCGGGATGACTGGAAATTATTGTGCAAAGAATAGAAGTAATCTTAGCTGGGATGAAACTTGCAAGGAATGGCGTATCAATATTTATGGCAAATGGTTATCGCCGAAGTATAACCATCATACACCGAATGGTTCCGCCGGGTGATAAATATTTCACCAAGTTTTATTCCAACTAAATTCACCGCCTCGTTCCTCAATGCTATGAATCGATGAGACTACTTGTACTGAATAAATCACGACAATAAATACAAAAATAAAGGTGAAATATCAGTAAAAAGATTTTATTACTTATACATATATTTTTTTTTTTTTTAACAATGAAACATTCACGCGATAAAATACCAGTAATTAAAAAATACTATAAAAACGTAATCGAGCACATTATGTTTATGCTTTCAATTGTTTTCAAGTGTGGTATTCACGTGTAGTTATTTATAAGTGTTGATATTCCATAAGCGATTCATGGAATATTTTTAGCATGCTTGAAGCCGAAAATATGAGGGCAAGTTCCCACCGATGACACGCCCTAACGTAATAGCTATTTTTCTGAAGACAGGGACCCAAAACACCTATTGTGTGCCAGCCGATATCACATTACTTGGAGACAAAGCAGTCTCATCGATCTGTAAGGTAAGACTTGTACCAAGGTCTTTAGTTGCTGTGTTTAATAATGTTTATTAAAAAAAAAAAAATATAATAGTTTCACGATGGGATTGCAATTTTTTAATTGATAAAAAAGTAAAGAAAATTGATTAAAAATATCACCTTTTCTTTTCTGTAAAGAATCTACTGGATAAAATTATCTGATTACTAATTTTCTTGCGCTGATTACATTAGTCGATTAAATTAATAATATTTATTGATTTTCACAATACACGTCAGTATGGTGATTCAGATCATTAATATAAAAATGACTAACGGAGATAAAACTCATCAATCCGTCTCCTAATCAAACGCTTTAGAAGATTATCGGGAAAAGATATGGAAGCATCTATGCTGCGTTGGTTTTAACTAAAGTTAAGAAGGGGTAAATGAGATTCGATGAATAGGTGAGCAAAAGAAGACTTCCAAGCATTCTTTATTCTCTTCTTCTACAATGTTTTGACGTTTTGTGATTGCGTCACCATTATCAGAACATACTATAAAAATAGATAATTAGCTATACCTAACATAACATAATAATATTTGTAACTCATTAAGTTTTACTAAGATATAAAATTAATTACCTTTAACATTACATTGATAAAAATATTGTCATTTGAACCAATAAAAAAATATCTTGTCATAATTTTAAAAACTATTGCCAAGACTTGGCCATTAGCTCTCCTTGAAGGTATAATTCATTTCCGGATGGCTCTATTTTGGACTTTGCTGTCTATAAGTATAATTCTCTTATATATTGCATGATCTATATATATCCTAAATAAACATTTGTTTTATTATTATTTTGATTCTATTTAATTATTCAAAATAGTTTGTTTTTTTTTTTATAAAACTTTGTTTTCATAAGGGTACATTAATTATTTAAATTATCAATTTTTAGGAAAAGTTCTCCCTTATTCACTTCCACAACTTTATTCATCATTCCTCAAGACGTTTCAGGCCCATATTGTCCATTTTCAAGTAATCTTGTAATTTGATTTTTAATCCATACTTGCCCATGATTATAATTAGTATAGGAACTTCCTATTTGTCATCGTAGTTCATCTAAGTACTTATTATTGCAACCAAATTTATTAATATTTATTTCTTATCCTATTTTTTCAGTTGAAATGAATCACGTAGTTGGGATCAGAAAGTTTTTATTTCATTTATAATATCTACAAAATGGGTTCCTAGATTCTTAGTATCAGTTTAATAATTAATAATTAATTCACATTACCAACAAAAATAATTTAGTTGGTAATGTGAATCGCTTCCAACAAATTTATATTTCTTGTTCAGTTCGTTGTATCAAATATTTTAGTAAGGCAAAATTAAATTTATTTTGTAATTTGATGCTATAAAATGAAAGTATTGCTGGCATTTTTATTCTTGACAGTAAGATATATGTTGTTTGATTATTGTTTTCAATTTTTGACGTATCTTCTATGTTAATATAGTTGCAATTTATACAGCCAACATTGTAAATGGCATTTTGTTTGCCCCAATAATCGGTTTTGTCTTTCATGTTACTAATATATTTATCAAGTTTATTACTATTATACATACCTACTTTAATACTTGAATGATAATATTCATGAAAAATCTTTGTAATACTGTCAGTCGGTACTGACTGAGAATATTACAAAGATTTGGAATATTTGCCATCTTGTAAAATTTTCTGGGATAGTCTACAATGCTATGTTTATTGCATCCCTGATTATTAATTACTATTGTCTGTATTTTCCTTAAAATATTGCGTTATAAATTTCTGTTTAGTTTTCACTTTCTCTATTTTTCTAGTTGTCTTTATCGCTTGTTTATTATACTTATTATTATTCCTTTCATCTATTAAGATGACAAAGAATTATTATTTGTGCTGCGAGAAAAATTTATCAATAAGTATTAAAAGAAAGAATTTTCAATTAAAGTATATTATATACACCTGTTTTTTTGTTTTTATGAATTTTTCGTATATAAATTTTATGGCTCAATAAATATTTTTTTTTGCTGCATTAATTATTTGTATTTTATGGTGATTTTCTGATACAAATGTTATTAGTAATTTCTAATTATTTTTGGTAAAATAATTAGGTAAGAAATAAATATTTTAAAAACTGGTTAAAATTATAAAAAATTATACAAATTCAAAATAATAATTAAAAAAAAATGTTTATCAAGAATAAATAGATCATACAAGAAATAACAGAATTATAACAACGTCCAAAATAGGACAACCCAGAAATGTATGTATGCTTGACAAGGAGAGCTAATGACCAAGTTTTGGCAATAATTTGAACAATTATGACAAGAAATTTTTATATTGATTCAATTGACAATAGTTTTATTAATGTAATATGCAAGGTAATTAATTTTATTTATTATTAAATTTGATGAGTTAAAAATATAATTATGTTATGTTTTGATAATGGCAAATCGAGCCATACTTTTCACAAAGCTCCAAACACATATAAAAAATAACATTTTAATTAATTCGGCCCGTACGTCAAAGTCCGTGCTATACCTCGGTAGAAATATTTCCAAACATTAAAATTAAATCCAAATTAAGCCCCCTAACTGAAAATAATTCAAAATTTATCCATGAGGATCATTAATAACTATCTGTAGAAAAATAACTACCATGCTCCGGGGCTTGAAACTGCCAACATACCAAGAACTTGTCTTAACAAAAGCTGGTACATATTTCAGTATAGCTTCTGGGAATCCATTAATAAAAGAAATTGGTAACTACACCAAATACTCTCTTAAACTCTATACTCATTAAAGAACAATACCTGTGTTGTTGAGTTAATATTAAAATGGAAATGGTCCGTATGGCGGTCAAAAACTAAAATCAATTAGTTGTAACTATTTATTAAATGCCAAAGTTTCCGCCCTCAGTTTAGGTAGTTAACCTAGGAGTGACGACGGAATATAATAAAACAAACCTAAAAATGAGCACGTAAAAAATAGAAATAATAAAACTTTTTTCCCCCCTTTTAGGGCCAGTTTCTTCTCGCTACTTAAAGGTTGAGAAGGTCAGTTCATTTTAGAAGGTACATTATATCTTTATTTGTCCCTTTTTACCGTATTTGTTATTACTGTAATGGGCCGAATTAATGAAAATGTTATTTTTTATATGTGTTTGGAGCTTTGTGAAAAGTATAGCTCGGTTTGCCATTATCAAAAACTAACATAATAATCTTTTTAACTCATCAAATTAAATAATAAATAAAATTAATTATCTTGCACATTAAATTTAAAAACTATTGTCATTTGAATCAATAGGAAAATATCTTGTCATAATTGTTAAAACTATTGCCGAAACTTAGTCATTAGCTCTCCTTGTCAAGCATACCTACATTTCTGGGTTGTCCTATTTTTGACATTGTTATAATTCTGTTATTTCTTGTATGATCTATTTATTCTTGATAAACATTTTTTTTTATTACTATTTGAATCTGTATAATTTTTTATAATTTTAACCAGTTTTTAAAATATTTATTTCTTATCTAATTATTTTAGTTGAAATTACTAATAACATTTGTATCAGAAAATCACCCTAAAATACAAATAATTAATGCAGCAAAAAAAAAAATTTATTGAGCCATAAAATTTATATACGAAAAATTCATAAAAACAATAAAAATAGGTGTATATAATATTCTTTGATCGAAAATTCTTTCTTGTAAAACTTATTGATCATTTTTTCTCACAGCACAATTAATAATTCTTTGCCATCTTAATAGATGAAAGGAATAATAATAAGTATAATAAACAAGCAATAAAGACAACTAGAGAAGTATAGAAATTTAAAACTAAACAGAAATTTATAACACAATATTATAACGAAAATATATCCAATAGTAATTAATAATCAGGTATGCAATAAACATAGCAGTGTAGACTATCCCAGACAATTTTACAAAATGGAATATATTCCAAATCTTTGTAATATTCTCAGTCAGTACCGACTGACAGTATTACAAAGATTTTTCATGAATATGATCATCCAAGTATTAAAGTAGGAATGTATAATAGTATATAGGTATGTATAATGTATTGATTTAAATGAACAATATTAAATTAATTTTGTGCATTGATAGTTGACTATATAGTAAATCAACAAGGTGACGGTCAAGAGTAAAATGAAATAGTTGTAAATATTCATTAAATGCCAACGTTTCGACCCAAATTGAAGGTCTTCCATCAGGGCCAAAAATAAAGATACAAGGAGCAGTGTAGGAGAATATATGCCTCATTTTTACTCTGCATTGATTTTTCCTCCATGTACCATTTTCACCTTTAATGCATTTTTCTTACCTGATTTTTATTGAGTTTTCTACCATGTACTTACCTTGTTGTTACTTTGTATTATTTTTTTCACCGTATATTTACCTAGAAACTCTAAATTATCTCACTAATTATTTTTTTACAACCTTATTTCAATTGTATTTATCTTTTTCGTCCTTTGTATTTATTTTTCACCATTGTAATTGCTCGTAAGGATTTTTAGTGTACATCTAATAAAACATCCCTAAAACAATTAAAAGAAGGCTAAAAGATAAATACAGTGGTAAAATATAAATAGTCAAATATATTAAGAAATTAGACAGGCGAATATATTAACCATCTTAAATGTACAACTAAATGTAGGGATAAAAGAATTAAAAATTAAAATAAAACTGCGAGAGACGGAATGATATTTACAGTGTAAAGAATTAAATAAAATAGTGAACAGTGCAATACGAACAATTACAATGGTTACAAAATAAATACAAAGCATGAAAAAGATAAATAATATTGAAATAAGGAAGTAAAAAAATAATTAGTAAGATAATTTATAGTTTCTAGGTAAATACATGTTGAAAAAAATAATACAAAGTAACAATAACGCAAGTACATGGTGGAAAACTCCATAAAAATTAGATAAAGGAAAATACATTAAAGGGTAAGTACAAGGTGGAAAAATCAATACAGAGTAAAAATAAGGCATATAATCATCATATATTTCCCTACACTACTCCTTTGTATCTTTATTTTCGGCACCTGATGAAGACCTTCAATGTGGGCCAAAACGTCGGCATTTAATGAATAGTTAGAACTATTTTATTTTACTCTTGGCAGCCATCTTCTTGATTTACTATACAGTCAACTGTCTATGCACAAAATTAAGTTAATATTGTTCATTTAATTATTTTCATTTAATTTTTTTGTGTATATTTTTTTTTTTTTTAGTTCTTCCTACTATTTATCAATTAAATCCAAAATTGTTTGATTATAAGGATGTGGCATTCGTAATCATGTGAAATAATAATAATGTATTTGTAAATAAAAGCTTTATTATTATTAGTGAAAGTTTTCTAAGGATAGCTCCTAGGGGCCGCTCAGCATAATTTTTAAAAACCGTTTGTTTTGTTTCAATTGTAGGAGAGCATCATGAATATTCAACAATAGTTAATTTATTTGAAATTAAATCACAGCTCATTGTCCTTAGCCTGATGCAAAATTGGGATGCCGAGCTGATAGGCAGGGAGGGAAGAAAAAAAAAAGAGATGGAGAGAAAGAAGTACCACCTACTTTGTGATAAAATGCCTAAATAAAAAAAAAAAAACTCTAATGAAAACTTCATTAAAAAAAATAGTAACTTACATTTTTATAATGAGATATTTTATACAGGAAGGAAGACATAAAATAATCAAGTAAATAATTTACAAATAGGATCTTCAATAATATATCATTTGAACGTCGAAGGAATGCATCGATAAGTCGGTAGGTAACTATTTATGAATCAATTTATTCTTTAAGATACAGAATCATATAGTAATTGAGTAAGAAAAATATTAACCGAATTTCATCTGTTAATTTATATAATTAATATGCCTAATATTACATAATAATTTATCATTATTTTAAATAAGTATGGCCAAAGGTCTCAAAATAAATTTTATTTACAATAATCTACCGATTTTAGTTATTATTCAGCCATTTTAAGAGTTTCAATCAATCCTAACAGTTTTTGTCAATATTTTATTAATATTAATATTTTCATTTTATTCATTCAAGTAACGAGATTAGGGACCTAATTTAATGATTATTAGAGCCCTTGAACTTTTGTTTAATGAAATGGATGCATCATTATTTAAAGAAATATATAATATTTAATGAAGATATAAATAGACTATTTTTATTAATAAATTATATGTTGAGACCTTCGACTATACGTATTTATAAGAATATAAATGGGAATAAATGTATTTATAATTAAAAAAAAAATTGGAGTGGGCTTTGGTGAATGAGCTTGTGCAGTATGGTAACCACTTGATGCAAGCAATACAAGCCTAACGAAATAATTCATTAGTGGCCGTATTTGATGATATTGTTAATTTTAACAAATTAGGATCGGCCAGTTGTTGAAATTATACCAAACAAAACGTTTGTCAAGTGTGTTAGTATAGCTTCGTATAGCAAAAACAAATTTAATGTATTAATTTCATTTCGATATATTTCAGAAAATTGCACAAACAATTTGTTGGTTTAAAATGTGCATACGCCATCAACAATTCGATTCAAAAACGGAATCATAACTCTTGGTAACCTAATAAACGACCCCTATATTGGAGAAAACTTCAAAAATAACAGTAAATCTCCTTAAAATCTTAATAAACTATCCTTATGCCGATGAATTCTACAAAATTAACAAATTAGTTTGAAATGTTTTTGTTCGAACAAAATTTTTTTATAGTGGAAAAGCTAATGATCGATCACTAATTCGACGAAACAATAAACCCTCCCAAAAAATAAAAAAAGGAATAATAAATATTTAAAAATACATTAACAACCTTTTTTAAGACGTTATAACTAGTTGAAATTATTACCTATTATAAATTATGTAATAAACGAAATTATACCGGAAGAATATGCCACAATTATTTCAAAAGCCACTATTGGCCTTATAATATTTAAAAAAATATAAAAAGATATCTATCAATTCGTTCAAGTCTAGTTACATTACTTAGAATTGTTAAGGGGGAGTTGATGAAATTCAACCAGCTTGCTCACTATTCCCCAAGTTTCCTCCAACTTTGGCTCAAATCGAGTGTGAAATATTTTAAATATAAGGAAAATACGTTTTGCGCATGTGCAATCGAAAGTAATGGATGAAATTCGATCAAATTTAGATTAAAACATTTTTACACTAACCCTCAACTTTCCTCCAACTTTGGGACAAATCAGAGATATCTAACTTTAATTACTAAGTGACTAAGTTCTTTTTCAATCATTAGTAATAAAGAGCATGCAATTTATAGAGATGCATATAGGGTGCACGATAGGGGGTCTGGCCCTACAGACTAATAGAGTTTGTATTTTATTACGGTAATCAGCTTTTACACTCGGCCAAATATATGTCACAGCAACCTTGCTTGCTTTAACCAAGGGTACCTTTTTTTATTGGTTGAGATTTTATATTTCTGAACATAAGGGACACGGACAATTTGCTAATCAAGATCTTACTATGGAGTTAAAAACATAGATTTTTTGCTTCAATGTGAATTGCTTCTTTGACATACATCTTAACCAAACCACATTCAAAATATTTTTACAAGCTTGGAGTTTAAGTTTAAAATTTGTTTTTAAACATAAGTTATGCGTTAGACTGATGCCCAGATATTTGTAACAGTTTCCAGACTCGGTTGGTTTCTCCTCAAAGTACTACTTCGTCTTACTAGATTTTGTCTTTTTTCTGCCGCAGAACAATATTTTGGATTTATCTAGATTTAGTTCTATACTCCATATTCCACAATAAACTTCTAGTTTGCAAATCATTTCTTGCAAAATGAGGCCGTTATCTGCAATAAGAACAACAGCGTCAGCATACATCAACATATTCAGCCATTGTCCTGCGATGAGTATTCCACCAGGTCGTTAATAAACAGCGAAAAAAGTAACGGGCTCAGTAAACACTCTTGCCTTGATCCAATAATAGTATCCATGCTTTCATATATACCATCGTTTGTCCACACTCTAAGGTTACATCATACAGATTTATTAAAATGTTCATCACTTTTTTAGATATATGCAAGGTGCTTAACTTGTAAAATAGCGCTCTCCTATTAACTCGGTCAAATGCAGATTTAAAATCAATACCAAAATTGCTATACTTCTTAGTTGACGTGCGCATGATGGAGCATAGGAGGATAAATCCCTAATCAGTTCTGCTTATTGTTTTAAGTAGAATTTTAAATTTATCAGCCCATGTAGAGTAAATAAGTTGTCATATGCGGAATAACCGGGTCTGAATCCTGCTTGATTTTCATATAATATATAATTGTCTATTGTCCATTTCATCAGCCGCTCTAACAGGACTCTAGTAAGTATTTTTGATATACTGTTAAGAAGCGATATTCCTCTATAGTTCGTAACATCATTGATATCACCTTTTTTGAAAATTGGAAATATAATTGCCTCCTTATAACTATTTGGAAGTTACTCTTTGTCCCAAATATTATAAAAAAATGTATGCAATTTATTATAGAAATTTAAAGGTACCATTAAAAAAAAAATCCATCTAAACCTGGTTGTTTGGTGAGTTTACACTTGTTGTGAACTGTTTATTTTTCATTAATTGTTATTATTATATCTAATTTTGATGTTCTACATATGGTTTTTATAATAATTAACCAAATCTTACAATTGGAGTCATAGATTTAATTTTCGGAATACTATTGCTTTTGAGTTCTGGTGATGATTCGCTGCGCTGCCTCTTCGTACCAGATGAGAAATAATTGGTGATGCTGTTGTTGGCATTAAGCTCAGCTGTGTAATTTAATTAATTTACTGGTACACCAGCCTCCCACTTTTAATCTCCCACTCCTTCTGAGATAATTTTCCGGCTCTAACAGGATGAACCGTTTAAAGCACAGCGAAAACCAACTTTAGCTATTAAGATATTAGACATAATAATCAGTTTTTTTACAATTACAAAACCATCCTCGTGTTAACAGGCAATTAGTACACACCTATTTCCGTTTTTTTTTTTCGAATTAACCCTCTTTGAGGTACTTCCTGTCACTCTTTTTCTCCCAATAGTTCTTCATTCTATCTTATCTCCTCCTCCATTCTTCCTCTGATATTTGAATCTAAATGAGTTCTAACTTTTAACCATTTTAAACTCACACTATCTCGGAGACGATGTGAACATTAAAATGGCCCACCGAAACCTCCGATAGTTTCTAATTATATTATTATAAAATCCCATAATACTATTCGGTAAATTATTATAATATCCCCAAGGCATTGTTGTCAGCCCATCTAACTACGTATACCATACAGCCGCAACGACTGCACTGTTGGAGAGAGTTGATTAATCAAAACCATGAAGAAGAGTGTAAAGCCAAGTAGCAGCTTAACGTTTACAAACACTTTATCTCCCCTCTCCCTCCTCAGGAAGATCTACTATAAAAAAAAATAAACAAAAGTTTCCTAATACGTCTTCAGAGATAAAGTTACTTGAAACTAATTTCAAAGTTTCTTCGGTTTATATCCTCGAAACGTAAAGATTTAACAAGATCGCTCATTCTAACTTGGGCTGTGAAGTGGTATACAGCAACCCATCCCCCTAAAAGGCAAACTTACTGAGTCTGAATTTATTTTCATCAAATTTTCGTCCTTTATATGGCGAGGTTTTTTATGCGTGTGCATAGGGCCGGATTAAGCCAAGTAGGAGTCCCTAGACAGCGTAAATTTCGGGGCAAGGTAAACCCTCTCCCCTTTTTATTTCGATACATTTTATTGCATAAACAAAAATAAAGGCACAATAAACAAAACTGTACAGCTAATATCCAATAAGGCTATCAACCTGACCCCGTTTGCTTCGACACAGGTTTTAGAATAATAAATCAAATTAATATATCGGCACAAATGTATATCGTTTATAAAACAAAACTATTTATATTAAATGATAATGATTGTATAGTAATCTATCGCAATTCATGCAATACTCGCATATAAAGAAAATAAAATGAAGTTATAACCATGATTTATTTCTCGATTAACTTAACTGTTAAACGTCATCATTATCAGCTAGAAACTGGCAATCAAAATGATGAATTCAATTTGGTGAAAAGTACATTATGGACTAAATGAATTATGATGCTTGCTATGTAAAAATAGATGGTTTAATAGGTGAAGAAATGAACTGCAAAGAGAACTGTGAATTTTTTTACAATTTTGGACTCGAGACAGTGAGATTCGCTTGAAAGCCCGCGATATATCGCCAATGATCCAGCAATTAACAAAGTCAATGCGCGCAAGTCTTTCTTAAAAATACTTTCTTAAACAAGATACTGAGTTACATCATATAAAATAGTGAGCTACTGACAGTGCTAACTTGCAGATAGCCTATACTATTCAATAATTGGTTTAATAATTAATAGTTAATAATTAGCACTAGACTTGAAGCTAACATAGTGAAAGTGTACTGTCTCGCACTCTCTCAAATTCTCTCACACTCTTCTAAATCTGTTCATTTGTGATAGGTTTTATACATACAAAAGAGGAGGGGATGTTTAGGGATATAACATTTGTTAGGTACTGACAAGTATTAAGGAAAACAATAACTTCCTGGTTTATAAACCCTATTTAATAACTAATACTTCCTGGGTCAAAGCCATGTGATAACTCAACGTACTGAGGCGGAGAATCTCTCAGTAATTTTTAATGAGAAAGTAATCAGTGTTGCTAACCTAAATAAATAATGAAAGTGCGTGAAGTTAATTTGTTATACGTTCTGAAATTGTACTGAAACATTCAGGGACGGATCAAGACAAGTGGGACCCCTTGGGAGCCGCTTAATCCGCACCTGTTCAGCGTTAAAAATTCTGAACCTCCCCGCCCCCCTCCAAAAAAAGAGGTTTTAACTTAGGACCATAAATTTAATATTTTGTTTTTAAGATTTGTGTGATTAGTTTTTACGGATTTTAAAACATTTTTGACCAGTTCTAAAATCTTTAAGTTACACCATCGTTTTTGTCGCTGTTATCCAGGTCGTTTGGACTTTATAAAATGGATATAGACTTGTTAATTATTGAAGTATTCCTTAGAAAGCCATTGTAGGACCTAAAAGACCGTCTACATCACAACAGATTTGTGTCGGATAAAACGTGGTATGAGGTGGCCACTGAAATGAACACAACAAGCAAATAAATCTGCATTTATTATTTATATCACATAGTATGTGGTGGTATAACAGGAAATAATCTATCCTCAACAATTTGTAACAGTACAATATTATAAATTATGCAGAATTTAATATTTAATGATAAATATAGTTGTTTAATCATATTGTAATAATAGTATCAATTTATAAACCCACAAAGGCAAAAAATAATTCTTAAAGCTTTCTAAATAATCATGTAAAGGATGTGAAACCCGGAACATGATTACACAGAGTTTTTGTAATTTTATAAAAAATTGAGAATCAAACTTTATTATTATTAAAAACTTTCTAAATGTGAATAATAGGGGAGCGGGGTAGCTCAGTGGGTAGGGCACTGTGCTACTAATCTCAAGGTCTCGGGTTCGAGTGGCAGTGGCAGATAATTATTAATTCTGTTTTCAGCAGTGGATCGGTCCTGTGGGATCAGCAGACCATCTTGGGGCTCTCACAGCCTCTATAAAGTGGGTACCCTTAAATGGGAGAAAAACCAGGCGGCTGAACATGATCTCGGCCGTATCACCTTGCACAACCGTTGGCTTAGAAACAGTACGGTCCTTACCAAGCACTGAGCCAAAGACCCTTCACGGGTTGTAGTGGTACAGATTTTTTTTTTTTAATATAAATAATAAATGTTCCAATATCATAAAGAAAATTCCAAGTTTTAATTAATTCTAATTATTAAATTAACAAACCGCTAATTATAACTGATTATCTAATTAAACAAAATATTTTATTGATTAATTGCTTGTCTATTTGTTTATTTTCGATAAAAGAGAATAAAATAATGCTGCGGGAGGAAGAGTCAGGACAGTTGTCTGTGCCTGTCAGTGGAATTAAGTTATTTTAGAGACGAAATAAATATATACTTTAGAAGCTTATTTTATGAAATTTTCTTTGTGTTCTATTGTAACATTCTTATTCATTGGAATTATTAAAATTATTACTGCCATCATTACATATTATTTAAAATTGTTAGTGCTGTCGACTTCCGGTGATCTGGGGAAGTTGTAGTAATAATTTAAGGAGTAATAATTTAAATTACGGTAAGGACCCGACCTCAACTGAACATGAACTTTTGGGGTTTGTTTATCTCTTGAGCGAGCGTAGCGATAGGAAGTCGACAGCTGTGATATAGTTTAAGCAGTAATAATTAAAATTACGGTAAGAACCCGACCTCAACTGAGAAGGATCCGTGGGTGTTTTATTTATTTCTTGGGCGAACGTAGTCGAGAGTTGGAAGTCGACAGCATTAATAATTTTAAATAATATCTAATTAAAGCAGTAATAATTTTAATAATTCCAATGAATACGAATGTTACAATTGAATGCAAAGCAGTTCGTTAGCGCAAATGGCGCTAGAGTATGCTAGTCCGGCGCCCTTCGGTTAAGTTCGAGAGGAACTAGTGATAACGCGCCCCTATTGTAAAGCTGTACCAAAATTTCCACATTTGGGTTCGAACCTTGGGACGGAAGTAAGGAGTCCGCTATTCACTGATCTACCCCATTCCTTTCTACCACCTAGTTCAAACTAAAAATAATAGTGTTAACCCATTTGTTAAACAGCATGAGTTAGCCCACATCAGGTAATTCCATTGAGAATCTCCTTTATCTTAATAACATA
Organism: Rhaphigaster nebulosa; assembly: GCA_948150685.1. Taxonomy (NCBI): domain Eukaryota; kingdom Metazoa; phylum Arthropoda; class Insecta; order Hemiptera; family Pentatomidae; genus Rhaphigaster; species Rhaphigaster nebulosa. The sequence continues at coordinate 45,546,485 of OX411307.1, forward strand.
TAATCATATAAAATCGATAGTAATAAAACCATATGTTTTCTGTTACCTGAACTGATAATGTTTTCTGTTACCCCACTGTTGTCTAAATATTACTTCGGAGATTAATTACGTAACATACAAACAAGAGAAGTATCCTACTCGACTCTCTGTTGGCTCCAATAATCTCATATTTCATTATTTTAGGATATAAATTAAATATCTCAGTGTGCTCGCGGCTATGGAAAACGGATTCATTCATGCCTACAATATAGCAGGCCTCATTCAGTTAGGTAAATATTCCATTGAATACACAGTCATCCCATCCCTCAAACCAAAATGGTATGTATGGAACCTCGACGACTTTGCGTACACAGAGGCTCTAGCAAACACAATTCAAATTATTTATAAATTCCCTGCCTTACAAATCGATAGAGTTTCTGTAACGGAAACACAGGAATCATAAAAAGGCAAAAACTTGTATCCTCATTTATTCTTTATGGCAGCTATATTAGTTAGATGGGTATAATCCATTAACTAATTAAGTTTAGCGTGTTAGGAAGAAAAATAGGCTATGAATTATTTAGTATTTCAGTCATATAGGTATTATTATTATTATTTTTTTAATTTAAATTATAAGTATATTGTAATATCTTATGCTAATTTCGTTTTTAAACACTGATTTTTTTCTGTAGTAAAACAATTGCTTTATAGCTGAACGAGGGTTTTTAATTTATTACTTGTTTGCAGAAACCGAATGTCCTTTTAAAGAAGCACACGCAACCGATGCCGAAGATCCAGGCCTTACACTATGAAAATTTTATAGTGGTTGAAATAGGCGCGTAGTCATTGACCTTGAATATTAACGAATCACTCAAAAGGTAATCAACGCTTAACCGACTGGGAGACGTAGTTAGTAGGTAGCTCTAATTTGTCGCTTTAGGCTTTAACGAGATACAATGGAGAAAGGTATCGCTTTTGCCGACGTGAAACCTATACGACCCAAAATCAGTTATGTGATTTTGATTTTATCATAATCAACATTTTATCTCCAATGTGCTTGTGATATGTACTCATGAGTTAAAAAATCGTAACATGATTTAAATTGATAAAAAATAGTCCTCTTATTGTTAGTGTTTATAGCATTCGCAACAGTTGGCGCCAGGAATCACCCATGATAATTCCAAGAAAGTCTTTACAAGATGGTTTCACATTTATTTAATAATGTAAAGTTGGAATGCTTATAATAAGTTTATAAAATTATATTTTATAACGTTGCTTATAAATCAGTTTTTGTTTGCTCTGTAAAATCATGCTTGACACATGATTTCACGAAGGCTACGACTCAGTGCGGTATTTGACTCGAAAAGCTGGCCAAAACTATTTATCGTCCCTTATGTGCCTCAGATTAATGATAATGGTATTTATGATAAATATGATATTATTTGACGTAGTTTTAAGAACTTAAATGCTTATAATAATAGAAGACAAAATGGAAATATATAACATACAAGGTATATTATTTCCTCACCACATGTGTATATTATGTCAGGGATTAAATTTGTTATTTTACTATATAATTATGTTAGGAAATATTTATTTTTATGTCATAATAATAATGTAATGTAAATAAAATCCTCGACAACGGAAATAAATGTTATATCTAACAATCCCATTCCTCATACCACTTCCATTTAAATGATAATATATTATTATTGATTTTTAACTTAGTTCCTTACTTTCTGTAGTATGTATATATAAATGTAATTGCATATCTATTTGAGCTCATTTGGTTGGTTGTCAGTGAAGTTGAGGCCCATGAATATTGGAACCTCGTGTCGTAGTCGGGTGCCTTCCTCACCCAAATGATAATTATGACTTCTTTAATCAATACATTACTTTCTGTATATTTACATGCACAGATGCAAGGAGCATTCTATATTTTTCTATATTTCTATATAAATGTGAACGAGATGGAATATACATGCATTGAGCGGTAACGTCTAGTGGAAAGCACCCGACAACTACACCAAGGTTCAATGTTAATGGGTGTCGACTTCACTAGCAACCCACTAATGCGCTTAAGTAGATATACAAGTATATTCCGTCCCTTAGGACGAATGGAATTTGTGAGATATAAAATTTATTTCCATAGTCGGGATTTTTATTTTAAGTTTTTTAATTTTTCAAGTGTTGGCTATTTATAATTTATTACCGTATGATCATGAATTTACAAATTTCAAAACCTTCACGGGATCACAACGAGTAATTTGACGCATCAAACTTGAAAATCGGTGTTCATGGTTAACTAGAAAATTTATCGATGTCCTATACCCTGATTTCGGAACATCAACTATTAAACCTAATATTTTTTTTAATTTATCTGGATAGTACCTTGCAGCCAATTGCTATTATTTGCTGAAAAAAATAGGCTATGGTTTGTGTGCGGCAATCCACCTTTTCTTAATTTGAGATTTTACTTGGGAAAATTTAATTTTAAATGCCTTTCTTTCGTCAGAAAAATAATTTACACTTGTAATAATGTTTTTTTTTTTCATTAATTCAAGTTTTTGTCTAATATTCTTGCCTGGAAATAACTTCATTTTGTCATATATTTTATTTCTTGTAATAATTGTGATGCCTGAAATAAAATATTTCCTAGAAAATTTAAAATAACTGATTTTTATTATTTGCCACTAATTTTTAATAAATAATCAGAAAAAAGATTATAGGCGGTTTTCGGCGGCTACTGTTTTTCAATACCTAAACTACATTAATTACTCTTTCATGTCAAATCGAAATGAACGCAGGGAAACGCTTGGAAATATAAAAAAAATGTCTTTGCTTTTATTAGAAGAGAAGAAAAAAAAGTCTTTTTATACAGTGATATTAAAAATAGCTCACGCACCATTGTAATACGCTGATATTTTTAAAATTGATCATAAATTGTAGTACATACCTTGATAAGGATCATCCATAATTGAAATAAATAATTGGGAATTGTGAGACAGAAGGAGCGAGCGTTAACTTCCAGCAGCTTGAACAGACTGACTGAGCGCTGGTAAGGTTCCCTCCCGTCAAAAGATGATTTTGCTTGTTTTGTTCTGTAACCCGTGGTCGCCCAACGGGTCCGGTTCAGGTGCCATTAAATACTCCAAAGATCTGTCTGCTAAAATGCAATACCATATAAGAGCAAAAGTAAAACGAAAAAAATCGGCTTTTGGTCAGCTTTTCAAGTCAAATACCCCAATGTGCGACGGTATGTTGACAAAATCGAGCATCGGGGTCAGCTAAACCTAATTTCTTATAGATGTTATAAAATAATTATTTAAAAAAAAAACTAATTTTTTGAGCTGATCTTCAATGAAATACTTATAAAACGAAAAAGTGTTAATGAGTTATTTCTTTATGATCAATAGCAGAAGATGTTTCAATCTTTTGAAACACATGAAGGGTGATCTAGGAAATCGAAGTATCACTGAGATCGAAAAAAGAAAAAAAACGGGGTTCACTTTCAAAAATGAAATGAAGTCAAATGACAAAAATTGGGCTAAATACTATTTACTTAAATCAATTAATTATTTTACATTAAGTTTTTCTTTGAGGCTCGTGTGGAAGAGGCCATGATAGTCCCATGTTGGGGGACTTAAAACGCTTCAGAATGGTGTGGGCTTGATTCCCACCTGATTCAGTTAATTTATTTCGTGTTGGTTCAACGAAATGAATAATACGTTCTTTTTCTGGTTAGAACAGGATGAAAAACTCTAAAGGTATGTTTACACAAACGAGTTTATCGCTCTCGAGAGTGGTAGATATACTCTCGAAAGTAAAACTCGCAACTTTAAAGGCCTCTGAGAGCTCACGCTCAAACTCTTCGAGAATTGTAATTCCACGTTACAGCAGGTGTGATTATTCCCTCCCCTCTCTCAGAGAGTACCCTCGGGAAATTCAAACCTGCTTTGAATGATTGTAACTACTCTTTGAGAGGAGGGACGGGACGTTTGCACCTGCTGTGATGAGATATTACGATTCTCAGAGAGCTCACCCTTGAACCCTCGAAGGTCTTTACTCTTCCGAGTTTTACTCTTGAAAGTATATCTAGCACTCTCAAGAGCTAAAATTCGCTCGTGAAAGCGCACCATAAGATGTTCAGGAAAAGAGGACCAACAGTTCAAGTTACCGGTTTGGTTTCCCCACCAATACCATTACCAGTAGCAATTAAACAATGGCTTAAATAACTGAATCAGAAACAACTCGATCAGTTTCATAACAATGAGCGGGAGGGAGACGTTAAATTTTTAGGCAAAAATCATGATAATAATTTTGTTTATCTCGTTTTAAAGCCTGTGGTAATTTATTACAATCTGCCACTTTAAAGGGAAATAAGTAATATTGATAAACCTATCCATCCATCCATGTCAATTTTACAGTAAAAAAATTAATAAATTAAATCATAGCAAAATAAATAAATACACAAACTAAATTAAATTTAAAAACACTTTTAAAAAATCTGGTGCGGTGCATGCATCACACAACTTTCCCTTACCACCCTATAATAATAATCTTTGAGATTATTTTAAATAGTTAACATAAACACTACTCGAAATAAGCTCAGCAGAATGCACTTCTTCAAGGCTTTTCTCACGAAAGTGTAATAAATTAGTTTTTTAAATAATTTTAGTACTAAAATTATTTACACTAAATATTTTTGGTTTACCAAGCTGAAAATATATTTTGAAAGCTTCGGTTTAGTTTCAATGGAAATTCCGTTTAGTTTCCATGGAATCATTTTTATTTTCCATTAAATAATATAAAAGTAGAAATTATTAAGTTAATTTCTACTTTTATGTTATTACATTACATAGTTACAGAACGTTTTGTTAACGATAGGTTGGCGGCTTGGTGGGAAGAGGTTAGGGTCGCATTCGTCTCTTTCCGGAAGCGCTCGGCTTTTCATCTAGGGTCTAGCAGTCCTTATTAAATACTAACATAGTCATATTAATGTACAAGAACTACACTCACACTAAGAAATTCCAAATCAAGGTTATCCTCCAACTGTGGAGGGCAAAGCAGGGCGCCAGGAGATCTTCAATCGCGTCACTAATGAATACAATTATTTAAATTATTAATATGTATTTTCCATTATGTTACGAAGTCGACTAATGTAATGTTGATTTTTAATGCAATATATTTTTAAATCAATCAATATAAGCTGTAAAAAGTAGTTTAAATTAATTATAAATAGATAGATAGATAAACAAATTGGGATAATTACCAGCTCAGATGTTTTAATTGCAGAAAATGTTTCAGATTGATGACTAGCCGAAACATAATTTTTTCTTAAATTATAACAAAGCAAGATTCGCAGCAAATATTCTTATAAAATATTAGGAAATGAAGTGGATGAAAAGAAGTACAGTAGAGCGTCGATTATCCGAACTAATGTTGTCAGTGGTGGTTCGGATAATCAAAAGTTCGGATAATCGAAATTCACGTACTCGCATAAACAGTATACAGTTCTAGGTATACAAATACTATTTAACGAAGCAGTTTCTGAGAAATAATTAAGGATGGCTTCCTTTAAAGAGGTTTTGGGAAAAATAATTTTATTTTTCGTTTAATTTTATTCAAAATAACAATAATTTTAACAATACCAATAAGTAATTTACATGATAAAATTAACTAAAATTACACGCATAAAAAAAAAACCGTTCCGATAATCGAACGTTCGGATAACTGACGTCCGGATAATCAACGCTCCACTGTATTGAAATATGCGCAATGATGAAGTCTTTGGTCATGTATGGTATTGTCCGCGTTGGTTCTAGCAATTAAACAAGGGAAGTCGACATTCTTTCATTCTTTTCCCCCAATACTTCGCCCGAACAATCCAACTTCGGTAGACAGGAAGAGGTCTATACTGTCTCCCTATAACATTCTTTATTCGTTGGAAGATTCGAAAACTTTGGAATTAAACTCTTTCTCATCTTCCCTACTCACCGGACTTGTCTCTAACTTATATCCAAGTTGGAGAAAGGCGGACAACAAAGTTTGTATTATAGTTAAATGTTGAAGGTAATGGTGATTATTTAAATCCGTATTTTTTTTTTTTTTTTTATAAACTAATTGTTCGGTAGGACACGTAAAATGTTATTGTGGATAACATTAGAGATAAAGGCTAAGTTTACGAGCATTATAAAGACTTTTTGAAGTGTATTTGTGTATGGGTGTATCCTATCAGCTCCGTAACAAGGTAGCGCTTCGAATATATATATATAAAAAAAAAAAAAAATGTCAACAAGGCATACAAACCAAAGTCTATGACCCCATAAATTATGTATTGAAAAGGGCGTTCACGCCTCATGGCAAAACGGAGGTTGTGGAAAAAGAATAAAAACTTATGTATAGACTATCAATATATACCATCCTACTTCTTTACTCATTTAACAACTAATTTAAACTCCTATTGAGTTTGGGAAAATATTCAAAGAAAAATCATTTTATAATTTCAAAAAGATGTCTTTTTCAGAACCACACGAAAGGCAGTTTTTTTTTTCTTTATGTACCAAAGTATGTAGTGTTCACTTTTCTACAGGAGGAGGGGGGGAATTCTTCAATCATTTTTTATGGCTTCCTTCATTCAACCTTCCCTTTTAACCTATCAATCTTTCTGCCACTTTAAGGTTATTTTTAAAAAGACACTTCATATTTTCTATTAAAAATAACTTAATTTGTTATTTGTTAGCCCTATTTTCCCCGAAAATAATAGATTTTTGCACTGTATCGAAGATCATCGGAGGGAAGCTCTAAAACCTTATTAGATTATTGAAAAATATATTTTCATGTAGTATATTTTTAATTAAGGAATTTAAAATAAATAATTGCTTGTATAAATTATGCATCAGTGTATTGAGATTACCCTACATATGCAAACGTGCTGAAAGTAGCTGTGATTACTAATATTTTAATATTCAAATAAGGTCGCAAGGTAGGACCTCTCTGGATACAAGGATTTTTGGAAAAAGAAGTGGTGGGAGTTCGCAAATTCTGCTTCCCAAAAGTAACTGGTCACCCAGGGAAGTGTTGAATATTACTCCCTTAAGAGAAGGCCTGTACAAGACAAGAAGGAAAGAACAAGAAAAAAAAACTGTTAATTTTGTTCATTTACATGTATACACTTTTATTATTTTGTACTTAGCCACCTTAATCTGCTTAAATAAAGGCTATTTCATTTCATTTCAATATTCAAATAAATTGAACACACAGTAGTATCGAAATGTTTTTATTACGCAGTTTAATAATAAAAATAACGAGTCTGGCTCAAATGATGTACACAAACAAGCACAGCACTTTAACCTTCCTAGCTACCAACCCACATCCCTTCTCGTAATTAATTTAAATATAAATAAAACATTAACAATCCAAATTCCTATAAATAAGAGCGGATTCATAAACATAAATTTGACATTAAAATAACAAACAATTAATTATTATCTTTGGTAACATCATCTGAATAGTATTAAAGATCCTTTTAATACTGAGATGAATATTTTACCAACGTCATCTTTAATGAATCGAAAGTAAAAAATAAATAGCGAATATATAAATTCAATAAATGATCATGATGAATGCTCAAAATCATTGAAATACAGCGATCTTATATCATTTCCCCACTGAACGATCAGTTTCAGTTGAACAATCCTGGGAACTGGCCAACTCCGGGCACCCTGAAGTGGACTTATCGCCACTTCACTAATTAGTGTGATTAATAGAGCTCTTATCCCCTCATTAGTGGCACAAAGTAAACGGTAATTCACGAATCATAAGTGAAACTGTCGTATCATAACACACCTCTATTACTAATTACTAAAGATCGGATTAATAAGCAACAAAAAAGATTAAAATATGCCATATAATATGCAGTGAAAATTCCTCAAATATGCAGTAAAACCAGAAGGAAAATGCAGGAAAAAATACAGGATAAATGTCAGAAACGTACAAAAAATCAACAAAAGCCTATAATTATTGTCTAAATTGCCTTTTTAAGAATTTTAATTATAATTCATAACGTAAAAAAGAAAAGACATAGGTAAATTGAAAAACAAATTTTATTCACAAGTTTTTAAATAGAATAGGTTTATCACTACTATTTATTATTACGGTAGTATAGATCCCTTTTCCGGCTCTCAGGAGCGATGGATTTTGATGAATGAGGTATCAAAATAAAGGAAATTTCACGGAGATGTGACGAATTCCAATTTTGTTTCTTGAATTCTTATTAGGGCTTAAATAAGTAATGAAAAACCGGGGAGGTTTCAAAGATTTGACGAATGAGAGTCGGCGGATCGAGACGGAATAAGTTGGGTTTTGAAGATTTTGACGAGGGCATCAAGATCATACATGATCCCTAGGATCATATTGGTCCAGCCTTTTAAAGCCTTTAAAGCCTACCGTTTTCGAGATAACGCATGATATAGGTCCGCACGGGCCCTATGCCATCTTGCGTACGTGTCGTTGTCATGGCAACTTTATATCAATTTGAGTCTGTTTACAAAAACTTTTAATGAGTTTAATTTATTGTTCCCCATGTCCGACCCTAATGGGCACTGCTAAATTTGAATATTATACATAGAAAATGATAGTTTAACTGTTAAACTGAATGGATATTTTCCAGAGGAACAAGCTAATTACTTATTAAGTGTGAACTGTAACTTCAACATATTCATTACAAACTATCTAGCTTTACCAAATGTGTGTGTTAAATAAACGTTTTTGGTAATATTATATTGTTTACACGAATAAATATGTTTCCCTAATGTCGCTTATACGTATTTCTAATGTATTAGGATCTAACGCGAGAGTTCTCGCTCGGGTATACTAATCACTATCACCATCACTACTATATCTTAATACGGTGGTATAGATCCCTTTTCCGGCTCTCAGGAGCGATGGATTTTGACGAATGAGGTATCAAAAGAAAGGGAATTTCACGGAGATGTGACGAACCCTAATTTCAATTGTTAAATTCTTCCTAGGGTTTAAATGAAAGTGGTGGAAAAACTGGGAGCTTTCAAAATTCTGACGGTAGTTAGTCTGTGGATCAAGACAGAATGGGTCGCGTTCTAAAGATTTCGACGCCGGCATCAAAATTTTTAAAGCTCTGAAACCTACCGGTTTTGAGATAAAGTATGGTATATGTAGGTCTGTCCGGACTTTATGCCATCTTGCGTACGTGCCGTTGTCATGGGAACTTTATACCTGTAAAAGCAAGTTGAGACTGTTTACAAAAATATTTTAATAAGAGTGAAAACGTTGTTTTGTATATAAAATTTTGTTTTTAGATTTCTATGTATGATTGAGGGCATTACATGTTGTTTCCCGTGTCTATCCCTAAAGGTGCTGTTTAGGGAAAATACATGGGAGATACTACAAATGGAAAATGGTATAGTTGAGTCTTATTTAATAAATAAACATAACATGAATAGACATGTTTCCTAATATAGCTTACACTTCGAATTCATTAGGAAAGATAGATACGTATATAATGCGAGAGTTCTCGCTCGGGTATACCAGTAACTAAATAATTCTTAAAAATTAAAATAACAGTCTTTAGATCTGTACAAATTCGGCAAAAGGTAATGAGAATGAACTGCAAGAAAATTCCCCGAAGCCTTCATCCGCAATTAAACAGTAAACAATAAACGATTATTACATTCTGATCTCAAATTGTTGATCGATTTGAAAATTTAATTCACATGTTATACTGCACAAATTGCAAAAACTGGTTTTTCGAGGTAAACAAATTTCCCTGTAGAATTCAAAGGGTTCCAACTGTTTCATATGTAAGTAAATTATGTTCCTTCTTAGAGAATTTTGATTTATGCGAGAAAATTAAAACATTGTTAATTTAACCTAATACGCACAACGGATGCAACACACTGAGTGACAGAATATAATATGAGATTTCAAAAAAGGGCAAGAGGATCTTTTTTACTTTGTTAAAGAAAGTACTCGGAAGTGAGGGTTGTAGAAAACTTATCAAAATTAGGACGCTAAACATAATTTTCTATGCATACCTAGCTATATGTATTTGATATTTTAATTATTATTCATTTTGAATAGAGATAAGATTCTTTAAATTATTTTAAAATCAAGATACACGTTCTTATCGGTTGTGATCGCAACAACACCTTGGCAGTTGTCTGTAAGCTATTGTCTTTACTACGATTAATATTTTTATAGTAATCTAGACTATTTTTATTCATCTTAGATGGTGTTTATCCGTCTTATAATTTATACATTCAGTAACAATTAAAAAACAAACCATTTATCCCGCATTGGACATGTATTAGAAAATAGTTTAGTTTTCTTATTTGTAAACTAAGTTTGTTTTCTTTTGTTATATTTATGTTTTCTATTGCAGTAAAATTTAATATATCTATGCCAAATGTACTGACTTGTAAAGATATTTAATACTTAGCGCTGAAAAACGTATTGCATACAAATCCGGTCTTTACTCATTATCATTAAGTGTAGCAAATTGTAATATTTGTCAATTAAACAACGAAACCCGTCAATTTCAGTAATCTAAAAAATTAACTACTAATTTTGGACAATAGTTTTTTTCTCATAAAAAATGTATTTTTTTCTTCTTGATTTACGGAAAACATTTTATTAGTAATCAGGCATTGGGACTTATCAAATGGAAATTTATGTTTTGGCATAAAAAAAAATATTTAGAAAAAATTGATATAATTTAATTTAAATCCTTAATAACAGTTCGCTTAGTAGCAGACACCCCATTATGCTAAATAAGTTGAACTAATTAACAGATGAAAAATTACAAGATGCTTTAACAATCCACAGTGAAAATAATCTTAAAATACATGCAACAGAATTTTAATTTTTTTTTTTTATTTAATTTTTTGGGCATGTAGATACCCAATAATACCCAGCCAACCAAGTACCTTATTCGTTGTATTATTTTAATTATTACAAACTTATTGTCTGCATCAAGATTTATTTCTATAATTCATTACTTACGAAACCTCCTTCCATTTCTTAAAATGTACAGAATGAACCAACCTAAAACATAAAAGAAACAATTAGAAAAATCAAATGTTTTTATCAGGATATCATTTTGGTTATTTAATCAATTTAGTGTTTATTATAGAATATAATAATTATACTTTTATAAGTCAAAGATCGAAGATTTGAAACATGAGAAGTGATTTTTAAAATGTATATCCAAATTATAAGGAAACATAAAGTAAGGATCTAAGTTAAAAATCAAAAATAATATATTATAATTTAAATGAAAGTGGTATGAGGAATTGAAGAAATGGGGTACAGACAATTTAAAACTGAAAATAAAAGTATTATTATATTTGTATTTATACATGAGCTGAAGAAATATAAAGGGATAGTGTGTTTTTAGTTACAATAAAATCCAAGTGTTATATTATTTTTTGTTTTCTGAGATTGTAACACCAATATGGAAACAAAATTAACACTAGAACAATAAAATGTCAGGGAAAGTAATATGTCGCATTATGATTGTCAGGTTAAAAAACAATTTCAATCCCCTTTTAATATTTTTTATTTATTTTATGCTTTATTATGATTTAATTTTTTAGAACCACTAGATATCTTAAGGCTCGGATAGATGGACCATTTCCAAATTAGATTATTGTAATATCAATTCAAACTTATCCGAGATTAATTAAGCTATATAACAATTAGGAAAGTGGAATAGAAGTTATCTCAAACTCAGTTAGAAGGAAGACATCAGATATACCACACCCTTAACTCGTTTGGCGAGAACGGTTACTCAACTCTAGAAGTTTAGGATGAAAATGGCCCCACAAAGTTTGTGGTGAAGAGCACACAAGTAATTTAAGTAGTTATGACAGTGAGAACAGTGGAATAGAAAGAATAAGAAATAAATGATATATGTGTCTAGAACAGTGTTTGTGTTTATATATATATATATATATATATATATATATATATATATATATATATATATATATATATATATATATAGAGAGAGAGAGAGAGAGAGAGAGAGGGGAAAAAGAAAGATGGAGGATGACAGAAATGGAAGGGGAGAGGCAATTTAGAGATCATCGATATCACTTGGGCAAAGTGAAGCATATTGTCTACGTCACACATATGAGTGGCTATATATACATTAAATATAAAATATATATAAATAAAATTCATGAATTAAATTAACTAATCAACCGATTAAAACTTATTCATTTAATGATTAAGAACTAACTTTAAAAATTTGGCAATGCAAGAATTGCGCTAATAAATTATCTTGCTTATAAGTTCAGTTTTCCCCTTTCAATCAATTAATTTTACGTATGCTTTGAAAACGATTATACATATAGGCTGTTTTAATTATTTTTTAGAATGTTTCATGAAATATTTCACTTGATAAATCAGGCAGCAACACAACGCGGAATAGCATTAATTGCACCTATATTTGAAATAGGCGTGTGACGTTGATGTATTAGATAGAGGAGAAATTACTGAAAAGATCCGGGAGTGAAACGGAAAGTTTTCAAAATTAAGTTGTCTATTAAAAAAATAATTTTTCATGTATAAATATAAAGTGCAAGAATAGCCATTAGGCGTAAAAAAAAATACTAAGCTCCCCAAATATTGTCTGTTGAAATTTATCCATTCTTGGCGTCATATTTGGAAGATTTCCATGGCCTCACGCAGCATATTGACGAGTATTGGCTCAATCTCGTCCCGTATGTGATGTTTGAGTGCTTGGATTGTTCTGGAAACATCGGCCCTTAAAAGTCCCAAGCCGTGAAATCGGGTCTAGGAATATCCCTGTTTCGAGAAAGGACGCGGCCCAGGAACGAAGGATTCACAACGTTCATTCGCATCACCGTCACTCCGCCAGCTTACGAGCTCTCAACCCCACCCCATATCATCCCGTTTTATTCCGGACCCACGGAAGCAACATGGTGAACTGTTTACAACCTTTTTTTTTTTATTGTACACCACATGGCTATTCTTATACTCCATATACATCCACGAAAAATTAATTATTTAATGAATGATTTAATCGATTTGAAATCATACCGCATCATTACCAGATCCTGTAATTAGCGCTGAGCCTACGGGTCCAAATGGTATAACGAGACGTAAATTGCAGGATGCTCTTATTGGTTTAGGTCTTGTGATGTGGTTCAACAGAAAAAAAGGGTAACGATTTTGGGATAGCGTACCTCTGCGTCTTTAGTAACACTAATTGCTAAATTTATTGAACAGTAAATATAAATAATTAGAAGAGGAAATCGTGAGTTGTACAAGAATATCCATCTCATGAGAGTTTTTAGTGATAGTGGCAATTTCACATTTGATTATTTACGGAAAAATGTTAGTTCTACTTCTATCATTTAAAAAAATACAAAATAAACAAAATCTGTAAAAAAATCAATTAGGTAGTATTCTAAAAAGAAATAAAGTTGATTTCGTTGTAAACAAAAGGAGAAGAGGTGCACGTAATGATGATGAGGATTTTTTAGTTAATTCAGTCATTGTAGTGTAGTGATGTTTAGTAGATACCAAAATGTCCGGGCATAATCCATCGTCATATGGCAGTGCTTTTGAGCCCATCGCAACAATTAAAATTACTTGATTCAAAGACGTAAACAAAGAGCTAAAAACAAAATTTAATCGCTAAAGGCAATAAATAAAGTTTAAGCCGTGCAAAAAAAAAGTTTTAAGGAATAATAGATAAGAACGAGAATAATGTTTCCGAATGTTAGGGAGTTTTTTTTTGGATGCTAGGTATATCTTCGATTAAACTGTACATGTTTTTCAGACTGACGGAAGGAAAACTTTTGATGTTTTAAACAAAATACCCTCAGGCACTGGAAAAATCATGAAAAGAGCCCCCCCTCCTCCCAAAAAATAAAAAAATAACAGAGACTGATAAAACAATGGAAATTTCTGCGCCCCCTTCTGCCGATCAACCTGATCATAACCGGACTATAAAATACAGTATCCCCTCGCTAATCTGAACTAAATAAAAACAAACGTGTTCGGATTAGCGAAGAATTCGGATGACCGAAAGGAAAAAATATTTGAACAATAAAAAATCAATTTAAAAACAAAAAATTATATCCAATTTCTGATTCTTTTTGGGTCTGATTAGCAAGACGTTAAACGATTCTATAAAACAGTTTTATTAATTAATTATTGCAAAATACAATCACAAACAAGTATAACACAAACAGAAGGTATCTTACCAATAAAACAGAATTGTTCAACAGTCCTTTACACAGAATTAAGAATACACGTCCAGCCTCTCGGATATTTTAATAAATATCCGATTTATTAATTAATAAATGTAAAATAATTATTTTACTTATGGTTGTAACCTTCCTTCAGACGATTTTATAACATGATATTAAATCTGGCAATGTTAAAATTATCAATTTTGAATATATATTAATAACATTTTTGCAATAGTAAATCATAGTTAAGATATTTCTTTTTGAATTATTTTCTTGCGAAATAGTCTGAAATTTTCGTTAGTTCGGAAGTTAATTTTTTTAAAATCGTCTGACCGAAAACTCATCATTAATAGATAATTATATTTTAGAAGAGCGTAAATTACTCATTGTATTAACCATACGAATTCGCACTCATGATAAATTTAATGAAAATGTTATTTAATACTCAAATTTGAAGAAATTGAGAAAATAAATACGCTTTCAAGATTTTATGGCTTAGTAAAGGAAGACTTTCGCTGGTACTGCCCGTGGTTGCGACTGGCAGAGTTTGCCAATCATAGCCGCTAACTGTCACTCCTATATTTCGCTGAAATTTGCCCACCGCAGCGACCCACTCTTGCATTACCTATAACGTTGTAACCTCTCCTATATTTATAATCATACCATATCGTTATAACTATATAGTAAATCCTTAAAACCTTTAAAATTATATGTTATTTAGATACATACAAACCATAGATAAATTAATACTTTTATTTACAAGTATTTACTTATGCGCAACTATATATGTACAACATATATAATATTATGTTATGTGCAACTAGATATTTGTTAGGTATTTTAGACAATGAACAAATTTCGTCTGTCGCGGTTTCTTTATTATTTATTAATACAATAATAATAATAATAATGTGTGAATATAAAAATAAAATAATATGTTTTTCCACACATTATTTTTAACTATTACATTTCTGTAGTCCTTATGTTTGTGGTCATAAAAATACCTGAAACTGATTTACAAACATTGTTTCAAATGATAAGTGAGAACCGTCGCGTCTGAGGCAGTATGACTCCTTCTGGAACGGTCAGGGACGTAGCAGTATAGGTATGACGTCATACCTATACTAGTATGTCCCTACCTATTCATTCAAAGTAGTAGTAAACTGCCTGCAAATTTTGCAGGCCGCAATCGCGGGCAGTACTCACGTACTTTTATTGTTATCATTATCACGGCCTTAATTATCACACTACCATTTCAGATAATTTCATTCATTATAATTTAACATTAAATACCATATCTTGTAAGAATGTTCGTATTGATAATATTTTTTAATTTTAGTTTGGCCGAGTAAAATACCTGGAAATGTTATTGCCAAGATGGCAGCTCGTGTCATTACCACGGCCAAATTATTAGCGCGGTAATGAAGCATTTTTGAATCACAACTACCTCGATTTCGTAGATTACTTTCCTGAACCTAAGTTAATTTCAATAGTCTACTTAGTCTTTTGTTTATTTATCCGAACACATCAAAATTTTGTCTATAAATTTATTTGAATATGCTAAATATGAAAAGGTATTATATATACACTTGTTGGTCAAATTACCTATCATGTTGCAAACATTATTGTTTTATTTTTCTTGTAGGAACACAAAAACAACAATATAGATATAACTATAATATTTTATTAAAACCCTTCTATTTGTGTACTGTTTTAAATGAGTTTTAGTCGATTTCTTTTAGAACCTTCAGCAAAATATTCAATAAAAACATAGTTTTTGTAAGTTTTATTTGATATAGTACCGTTATCTGCGTATACTTAAGACTCTTCTTGAACTAATTGGAGAAAAAAAAAAAAAAAAAAAACTGGCTATTTGCAATTTTAACTTCCCACGAAAAAAAACAACACTTTTCAAGTCAAGGCTATTTGTTAAGATTAACAGCTGAGCAAAGTGTAGGTACTTAATTTTTTATTTATTTAAATGCAGTAAAAATTATAAAAAATTGTATCTTGAAAATTGCTCATAATCTGAGAATCACTCAGCAACATCAGCTGAGCAATTAGGATGGTGTGATCACGAATGATATAAAATATCAGAGAAATAATTGATGCTAATAATATTCTTACTCATTTATCAAGTATTGTCAAGATTTTTATATTATCTATTGCTGATCAATTTCTGAAGGACGAATCGGATTTAGACCTATCCACATTTCATGTGATGTTAATGGAAGTATTCACTATAACAGTGACGGTTAATAGATAGTGGCAACGGGGGATCATACGAATAATGCTCATAAACGACTAAATAATACGAAGTAAAATGCCCCTCACAATTTTAGACAGACACCTTCAGTTTTTTTGATTTCATTACTCCGGTTAAGTTAGTGTAAAACAGATTTCAAAACAACTAGAAGGAGTAAAAAGGGCTAATTGGATGAAGCATTATTTTTCTATAGGAAATAAAAAGTAATTTATTTCTTTGAAACAAGTTTTGTTGATACAGTGAAAATAAATAACTAATACAAGAATTGTTGGATATAAAATTAATGTTTGTACGTTAAATTAGCTGTAATAAAAAAATCCTTGTACCCCACAGAGGTACGGATCAGCAATAAAACGGTCAAAACACCCTTTTTATAATTTAAGGCAAATGAAAATTTACACCTACATATATATTTACAGTACATATATATTCATAGTAAATTGTCACAAATTCTTAAAACAATACATCCATCACCAACTCATTTTAAATATAAGCTTAAAAAATTGTAGAAATTGATGATAAATCACACAAAAATAAAATGTTTTGTTTTCATTCAGAAATCCTTATAATAAATTCATACTTACGGCATGTTTTTAGCATTAGTAAATGAGTATACATACATTTTTTCACATTTTTAATTTCCACTAAAGTTCGAGATAGAAATCAGAAAAATTAAGAATCATATAAATTATGAATTTTAGTCGATCTACAGCCATTGTTTCCCTACATGCCCCTTTTAAATTAACAAGAATATATCAGTAAGGAGGGGGCGAGGATGGTCGAGCGGGTTAATGCGCTAGCAAAAAAAAAAAAAAAAAAAAAAAAATGCACCAAACCCAAAGGTTGTGGATTCGAATAACAGTCCCGGAATTCCACAGACAATAATAAAGTAATTAAAAAAAATAAGGCAATAATTAATGAGGAAGACAACGCTACCCGAGTACTGAAGCTAGTACGGCGCGGGTTCGATTCCCGCCCGCATGGGGACAGTAATGTCCTCACCCTGAGGGTCACAGTGAGGTGACTGACCCCTATATAGTTCCCGGTCCGGAGCTATATAGGTGTCGTTATGGCTAACCAACCACTAACCCGGTAAGGTTAGTGGTTGGTTTTAAAAAAAAATCTATTAGTAAACCTAAAACTAGCCTCGGAAAATCAGATTACCTTAACATGGTAACGACCCCGGCTTTTGGAATGCTTGGAGCTTATACAGACCAGGAGCCATCCAAATGGCAGCGAATGAAGCACAACGGTACAACATACCGTTAACAGCCTTACTAAGAGATAAGATGGCCAGAAGGTGGTGAAACCACTCTTGATGGACACACACTGTTCTACACCGGGAGAAATGCCAAACACGGAACAGCTGGTACTGAATTTATAGCTAGTCCAGCTGCAAGGAAGTCAGTTATAAACTTCACGCCGATTAACGAGAGGATAAGAGTATTACGAATCAGAAGTCACTGGCTTGATACCACGATTATTAACGTATATGCACCAACCGAAGATAAAGATGATGAGGTGAAATATAATTTCTGCGATCAACTAGAAAAAGAAGTGGATCAGGCTCAAAAATATGGCATACAATTATTAATAGGTGACTTCAATGCCAAGAAAGGTCGAGAACCCCAATTGAGACAACTTATCGGAGACCAAAGCCTCCACGAAACCAGCAATGACAATGGAGTCTAGTGGTCAGCAGGCTCCCGAACAGGGACATCCACAAGTACACCTGGGAAAGCCCTAAATGTGCAAAAAGCCTAAATCGATAAGATACATCAGAGCTCCATCCAAAACATACGAAGTTATTGTGAAGTAGACTGTGGTGCGGAGCACACTCAGATTAGGATCAAACTATGTCAGATGCTGAAGTGAATCCACAAAGTAGGGGACCAAGTGGAAAAACGGAGGCATGAAGTCCGTAATCTGCAAAACACTGGAGTAAAAGCTAAATTCTAAATTGAGCCGAAGAATCAATTAGACTCTTGGTCTCAGAGGACTTCCCGGTGGGTATCAACACTGGGAAGCAATAGATCCCGGTCTAAAAGAAACAGCTAAGGAAGTAATAGGCAGTCAGGAGAAACGAAAAACCAAGAAGAGGTTCACTGAAGCATGTGAAAAGGGAGTGAAGGAAAGAAGAAAAATGAAAGTTCACTGCCTAGCCCAAGCTGATCAAGCTAGGTTGAAAAAATAAAGACACAATACGTTAAAATAACAAAACAAAGACAAACATGATAATTCAGCAAAAAGAGAATTCCTCAAAGAAAGACGGCAAACTATTGAGGACAACTGGCAGGCCAAAAATATATGCGAATTCTACGCAGACATCAGTACAGAAAGGATAGGATATAAAGCGAGAAACACACAAATGCGAGGAAAAGATGGCAAATTGACAACATTCAAAGAAAAAGTATTAAGCATCTGGAAAGAACATTTCCAGTAGCTTCTCGACCAAGGGAATCCCACAAACGAAGAAGACATGGAACATGCGGAGGACATCGATCAACAAGAGGTTGAAAAAACAGATATTCTGGATGTGGAAATATCGACAGGTATAAAAGAAGAAAGGCCCCAGGGTTGGACTGCCTACCATCAAAGCTATTTGAGAGCCTCTAAGAGCAAAGCAATTAGAACTAATCCAAAAAATATGGGAAGGGGAAAGGATACCGGAGGCTTGGAAAACAGGCCTAATATGCCCTATCCTAAAGAAGGGTTCCATGTATGAGTGTGGTAATTACAGAGGCATAACACTCCTTCCGGTTGTCTATAATATAATGACAAATATCCTGCTATACCGGAAATATACCTACTATGAAAATATAATAGGCGACCACCAAGTAGGATTCAGAAGAGGGAGGAGAACGCTATATCCTAAAAGAAGTACTGGAAAAATGATGGGATGTAGAACAGGGTGTGCACGCTTTATTTGTCGATATCAAAGCAACTTATGATTCCGTGGACAGAAACTGTCAATGGAAGATCATGACTGAGCTGGATATTCCCGGGAAATTGGTGAGATTGACGAACGCGTGTACAAACGATCCTAAATGCAGAGTCCTGATACAACGAGATGTGTCTGAAGCCTTTGAAGTAAGAACAGGTCTGAGGCAGGGAGATAGACTCGCTTGTGTTAAACAGACAAACATTATTTTTATTAATTTTTGTTTGCTTTGGTTTTAATACATTTAATAATATATATATTTTTTAAATACATTTAAATTTTTAATTACTATATACAGGTTGAATTCACGAAGAAAGATTGGCATATGTACAAAATTTGAAGACTCTAGGCCGTTCCGTTTGGAAGGTCAAGAATTATGAGCTGGTTCACAAGAAATGTGTGCAAACGAGGTTATCATAGCAGGCAGTGCCCCCCCCCCTAACGCGCAGCCAGGCCCCGCTCCACCTCCCGATTCGTTCTAGGGGGTTCACTGTAACAGCTGTGCGGGTAGCGCCTGTCAAAATAAAGGTGTTTCGTTTCTGTTCATTTACTTGATCATAACTAGATATTTTATATTTTTACTACTATAAAGTAATAGCATTTTTCTTTTAGAATGAGTACAAATGGAATAACCACCACTGCTCTAAAATCTGTTGCCCTGTTATTATTGTTCAAAGAAGTTGGATCGTTGAAGTTATAGATGGAGTTTTGTAAGTGGCTATGGTGGTGTACATAAGCATTTTCAATGATTAATTACAACGAATGATGATCTTTCTGCGAATGTAAAGGTGCATTAGTCTTCAACTGAAGCTAGGTCTAAACATGTATCAGTGAGTGGGCTAAGTAATTCGTAAGAATAACTTAATGATTAAGTTAAATGTCTAATTTATAACGTCGGAATGATAATGATGGTAATCAAGATTCGGCGCAAAGATTCAACTATGGACTAGTTTTTAAAGCCCCAATTACAAAATGCATAACGGACAGCATCCAGCTTAGTGAGGTTGTCCCTTTTAACAGAGCAATTAATTAAAAGTGCCGTAACCCTTCTTGGAGCATATCAATGGTTGATATATCTTGAGCAGTGAGGTTCAATCTAATCTTATTCAATTTATATCAGCCAAATAATATCCTAATCAGTATGATATGAAAATAAATATATATATATATAAAAATTATAATAACAAACAAGTTTATCAATAAAAAAAAATTAAAAATGGTTAGAAACATTTTAGGCTATATTGGTAGCATAAGCTATGAAAAAAAATCTGACAATTGAGTTTTATAAGCTAAATAAATGTATACAGCAATAATTATTTCTGTAATCTTTAATATATTAAGCAAACCTCGCTTCTTCACAATAAAATTTTCATCTCTACATCTATTTTGGTACTTTATGATTTTCTTGTAATCTTCGAGATAATTAACAAAATGGGCACGGTAATTAAGCCAGAAACCTCTGAGTTAATTGAGGCTTGGAGTCGCTCGGCGGTTTTTAACTATCTCTTGCAACTTAGCCGAGGGCGAATATTTAAAAATATACAGGACGAGGCTTCTGATGAAAATATAATCTTCTTTATACTGGATAACATTTATAAATAGATATATTTATAACATCATAATTTAACTGTTTATTATTGTCTCTGACGGTTTAATGTTATAATTAACTGCAATATAACATTACCGTTTATTAAGGTAATATTACAAGTTTATTTCTGGGCCATATTCGCTGGTTCATATATTTCGCTGTCATATTCCCAGATATGATTATAATGCTCATTTGATGATATGGTCCTATGGATCCATTAAAAGTCTCGATGCTTGATAAAATCACACAACTAGTTCACAATCTAGTAACTAATATAAACATATACTTATAATAGTATTTTTTAAAATATTTTTGAAAGAATTTTTAATTTAATTTTTGGTAGTATTTTATGAAGTCATTTTCTTCCTCTAATTTTCTGTTTTATAACACCTTTATCTCATTTTTTTTTTTTACATATTTTTCGACGTTCTGGGGAATTTCCCCATCTTCAGGGCTCTTATGTACTTAACCACTCTCATATGTATAATTCCTTAACATTATATTTTTCATTTCACCACTCCTTTTGGTCATTTCTAAAAATCCATAAATTTTATTTCGTCTTACTTGTTGTCACTATTATAAATAAGTAATACAAAGAGTGTACATATATACTCTGGATATCATTGTCTCAAAAACGTCGAAAAAAATGTTTTAAAAAAATATTTGATGAAAGTTTAAAAAAAAAAAAAAAAGAAAATTTGAGGAAGAATATTACTTCATAAAATACTACCAAAAATTAAATTAAAAATTCTTTAAAATTTTTTTTAAAAAATACAATTATAAGTATATGTTTATATTAATGACTAGATTGTGAACTAGCTGTGTGATTTTAACAAGCATCGAGACTTTTAATGGATCCATAGGACCATATCATCAAATGAGCATTATCATCATATCTGGGAATATGACAGCGAAATAAGAAACATGATAAATGAAATATTGAGTTAGGAAGGGATGGAGAAAAGTGGGAGGAAGGAAATAAAGAAAAAATAGATGAATCGTAAAATAAAAGCATGATTCTGATAGTTTCGGCCTATTCTTGGTTATCCACAGACTGGGGATATAACTCAGTGACGATTTATTTGATCATTTCCTGTCGGCTTTTTCCTGTCATAATCCTTGCATGTTTGTGTAATTCCTTTAAAAGTCACTTTTCGTGGTCGTTTGACAGTTCGGTAAGCCCTGTGATATTCAGTTTTCTTAACTTCGCTTCGTCTGACATGTTAATTTTTTTTTTCTTTCTGAAGCCTTTTTTCCCCCTTCCAGTAGTAGTATATCCGTTATTTGATTCAGTTCTTATAAAAATTAATTTAGTGGCACATTCGCTCGATAGTGTTTGAATTTTTTTATTAATTGCTCGAGGCTAGGGTCTGTCCCAAGGACAGTTTTAATCACTGAGAAAAAATACAAAACACAATATTTATATATTCCACTTCTTTTTAGTGAAAAAACATGGAAACGTATTGCAGCACACAATAACTGCACTCAAATAATTACATACCATGACTATAAGATAGTAATAAAACGTAGGTATTTTTTAAAGTTTATTAACCTCCTAAAATACAATGTAAGTAATAGCCTATAAAATGTTGCATACATATTGAAGGCACAGGATCAAAACGGCAATAAATTTGTCTAAATGGCAATAATGTTTTACTTTTTTTTCCCCCATACCCTCTGTTTTTCTTTAAAAAACGAAGTTTTAATACTAATTAGCAAGTTTCTGTAGTGAACTCCACGGGTCTGAAGTTGTGATAGCAACAAGTGCGCATGTTGGACACTAATTTTCTCAACAATGTATTAGAAGAATATTTATGTTATTTTCAATTTATTTGTATTTTGTTTCTATGTTAAAAATTTAAGCTTATAATCTGATATTTATGGGCAGTAAAGTAATAATAATTACTTACTTATAATAATAATTTTGATTCTCATTCAATAATATAACGGTCCACAAAATTTTTGTACACGATTAATATTTTTAGCATTTTAAAATGTTAACGTAATGACATTCTCGTTATGCTAGGAGGACAGTTTAACTATATTATTTGCAGGGTGATATTATTTATATATAAAGATTATTAAAGAAACATGGTGGCCTGAAGTGATCATTGTATGCTATCGAATATTCTGCCAAGGAAGTGCTTGTAAAATTTCATACTTTTTGGTTTTGCTTCACAAAGATTATCAAAACAGCGAAGAAAGTTGTTCCTCTTTGCTTCAGACCCAACCAATATGTGACATGTCATCTAAGGGTCTTGCGAATTCTATGCCAGGGTCTCAAGTAAAATCTTAAGACAAGTGGGTCGTTTATAGACCCATTAAAACGTTTAAGTACACCAAGAGAATTTCATTCCCCTCTAGGAGCGTCTATAATGACATAGAAACTCCATTGAAACAGGTAGGCCCAATGACTACACTTTCAGATCCAGAATTCATTTGATAACTATTTTTCGAAGATCAATCCGAGCGTACATCGTTTCTACCATATACTCTATTTTATAACAACCCTTAAAATGACATAAAATAACGAACCAAATAAAATGAGCTAAGAAGAAAAAAAGATTTTTTAATCAATTATACTATTTCAACAAATTCATAAATTTCATCTTCCAAAAAGTCATAACTTCAATACAGGGTGTCCTTTTTAGATGGCCCGGCTGAATTTCTCTTGAACCGACAACGTTAAAAAAAAAAAAAAATACTATTTAATATTTTTCAGCCTAGTTTAAAATTTCGACCTGTTTTTGAAAAAAAAAATTATAGGGGATCTATCAGACCCAGTACAACTTTAAAATCTCGAATAGGAACCCATGCCTTCCGATACATCATTTTAATGGATTTTAAAAACTGAAATCAATGGTGAAATTAGATTTTAAATTGGTCTATAAATTACAAAGTTATGGTACAAAGTTTAAAATAAACAACGCATTATGTTAGCTATTTTTAATAATAAAAAAATTCCATACTCCATACAACCAGAGGTTGGTGAACCTACATTTAATGTTCAAACTCCCTACTCTCTTCGAAGATGCAATGATAGCCTCTTCTTAGCCACTCTTCGCTGGTGCTCAATGCGATGGACTGAGGAGAGACCGATCGACAAGCATTTTCCACTCTTTGCTGCAGTTCTTCAACTGATCTTGCAGGGTTTTGATTGGCATATGAGGACGTGACGGCCGAGTACGTTGGGGCGAAGGTCCCAGAGTGCCCGGTTCGGAACGTTGTGGGTTCGATTCCCACCTGGGTCGATTAATATTTAGTAGTGGCGATCCCGCGAAATGGATCTTGACACTCCCACTCTGGTTAGTACGCGGCGGTGACGTAAAAGTAGCCGTCAGGGGTTGGCAAAAAGGACCGTAAGGCCCACTTGCCGGACTAGTTTCCCCAACCAATACCAGTACCAGTATGATTGGCATAAACGCTGTTTTTGTATAACATACAATAGAATATCCAGTTCCACTTCGAAATTGCGCTGCCGGGATCTTGGTGGACCCGCAATTGATCCAAATCTCCTTTGTGAGCAACACGAATGAATGAATGTTTTGTGGTTCAACTAGGGACGATCGGAAAATTTCCGTGAGTACAACAGGACTGCACGGCGAGTAATACGACCACTTTCTTTTTGCTTTTTGCTGACGGGAAAACTGCACCCTTCGGTTCTTTTGACTGGTTGGTAATACTGAATGTAAGGAAGTAGGAATTGTTGTAAAAGTTGTTTATTTTCAGGAATTTATTCGTTATTATAAGACCATTTGGGTAAACAATGACAGTGAATGTAAACAGCTACAGCGTTTCACAAAGCGTACAGTGGCTTATTTATGTTTCTTCACTACATCTTTAAAACAAACCTTTATAAGTTACAGCTAAAAAGATAAAAACACAATGTGACCCAATTAATTCCTAAGTAATAAAAAAAAATGTGAAGGCAATTTAAAAGAATTAATACCGAAACAAACAAAATGTATTTTTTTTTAACTTTGTACCACAACTTTGTAATTTATTGAAAAAAACCTGTACCACTACAACCCGATAAGGGTCTTGGGTTCAGTACTTGGTAAGGACCATACTGTTTCTAGGCCAACGGTTGTGCAAGGAGGTGATTCGGCCAAGATCACGCTCAACCGCCAGGTTTTTCCCCCAATTAAGGGTACCCACTTTATAGAGGCTGGGTGAGCCCCAGGAGGGTCTCCCGATCCCACAGGGTTGATCCACGGCTGAATACAGAATAAATAATTATCTGCCTCAGCTGGTCTCGAACCCGGGACCTTGAGATTAGTAGCGCAGTACCTTACCCACTGAGCTACCCCGCTCCCACCATCCCGCTCCACCCCGCTCCATGTAATTTATTGACCAATTTAAAATCTGGTTTCACCATTGATTTCAGTTTCGAAAATCCGTTAGCATGATGCATTGGAAGGCATGGGTTCCTATTTGAAATTTTAAAGTTGTACTGAATCTGAGAGACCTCGTATATTTTATTTTCAAAAACAGGTCCAAATTTTAAACTAGACTGAAAAATATTAAATACGTATCTAAATTAGGTGGTACGAATCATTTTTGATATCTTGACTATGAATTGAAAAGTGTCCTTTTGAGCGATGCAGTTCATTGAATATAGATATTCATGAGCCTACATAAAGTAATATCGATTCATAACAAACTTTGATAAGTGTATTGTAATATCGATTTTCGCTCATTCTGCCTCTCCTATATAATTTTACGTTCTAAATCATGCAATTTCCCGCAAAAAGACTTAAATGTCAGAGACTATTGTTATGGAATAAGAAGAAAAAGACACGTTATAAAGGCGATTTCACACACCGTTAAGGATCGGATTCGGATCCTATATTTTCGGCAGTCTGACATAACTCCGATGAGGATTTGAAGCGGTTAAAAAGAAAAAAAAAACAATTAAAATAATGCAAAACTAAATTTTTAAAGGAATGTCCTATTCCCATGAAATAGTAAAATACAAATTTTCAACATGAAAAACAGCAGAGGAACCTAATTTATCTTAAAGATGCTGAGTACCCAGTTTTCCAGACTTTAAGAACTTTGGAACATTCCCCAGGAGCAGTTTACATATTACACCTCAAAACATAAGTAATTAATTAGCTGAGTTTAAACCTATGTAAGCTGCAAAAGGAAAATAACTGTGATGCCCTAAAAACTTTTAGTAGAAAGATATATTCTAGAAACTGTGAGAGATGTTCTAGGCATCCACTAACACCTCCAATACATACTTAAGTATGCAATACAATTTTCTAGCGTCGAAAATCAAGTATGCAATACAATTTTCTAGCGTCGTAAATCATCATATGGGAAATTACATGTACTCTTCGCTTCCACTAGAGAAACAGATCATAACTTAATAAGTAAAATATCTTGTAAGATCAATGTGTAAAATAAAATCTATGTAACAATCTTAACTCTAGTAGTATTTTTTTTAACGATGTACAAACATTATATTGATGTTTTGAGGTGATGAAATAATTTTTAAAAACAAACTATTAAATTTAAATTAATTTTAAACGCAATAAATAAATAACACGGCTTGTTGAACTCGGATTTTCGATTTTGATAACGCGATACTAAGTTCCTAACATATTTATTTCTTCCAGTGAACGATATTTAAACCGGAAAAAAATCACTATTAACTATAGTATATACATCAATATTTATTATGCAATTGATATCCGCATGATGGTATAGAAGGATCAATCCTTAACTTGTTATGCCTTAAACGCTGTTTTATAAATCCGATTGAAAAAAATTATTTACAAAATTAATCATCTATTAAACGTTTAAAATTCGGAATTAATAGTAAAACTGTCAAAATTAAAATTATAACTATCTCCATTATCAAACTATAAAAGTATAAAATGGTTTGAAAATATTTAATGTAACAATTCAAGCAATAATTGATGGTATTATTTTTTGCAATTAAATGGAAAAAGAAAGTTAAATATCGGAAGCCTGTAATTTGGTGAAAACATTTTAATTACACCAGATTCTGATTAGACAATAAATCAACTTTTATATTTAAAACTTTAATTCAGAATTAAAAAAAAAAAAAACTTGATTGGAAAAGTATAAAATAAAAGTTTTCTTGAATTGAACAAATAGTTAAAAGAATGTTTATTTAATAAATAATGTAGTATTGAACTGTAAATAATTCATTTTATTATACAGTAAAATAGTAATATTGCCGGAAGACCATTTAGATCAATGAATAAAAAAAAAAAAGATTTGAAAAAAGATTTAGTGTAGTACTTCTTGCTAAATTTGAATATCTGTTATAATCCAGATCTTAGCCTAAATAATTATACTAAACTTTCCCATATAACTACTAATATTCCCATATACTTCTTGTACTGCCCAATTCTTCAGTAAATCCCAAGGTTATTTAGGATTTTAACTGCATATATTGTAGTTCTGGTTACTTAGGCATATCTACATTTTCATAAGTATTTTCATTTTTGCATTGTTCAACTAGCCTTTTGTGATAAAACAAAATATCACAATTTATCTTTAGATCAAGTCTTTCGCCAGTATCTGCTATCTTATTTTTTCAAAATTTAAATTATGTTAAATTAGTTTCGATATTTCCAAATAAACCCCTGTACCCCCTAAAAAATAAAGGAAAATAAAAGTAATTAAATCATGGATTCATTAACAAGGAATGGCTGAAAGTGTAAAACCGACCATTTCCTTGCTGCGTAGGAACAGATTAGCTCTTTGATCAACAACGGCAAAACAAAAAAAAAAAAACCTTTGTTCCATTCCAATCATTCGCCAAATTGTCACTGTCGTTTTTAGTCCCACTTTTTTTAATGTTATAACAAACTGTATCGCTGTTTTCTTGGAGGGCTTCTTATAAAAAAATTTCTGCTTTATCCGTTTCCTATCATCTGTTTAGTGAATTACGAATTTGATATAAAATTATGTGTAATAATCCAACCAATACATTCGTGAGGTTTGTCTTATTATAAAAATCACGTATTTCTTCCTTATTAATTAGAAATTAATAGAAAATATTAATATTCCTTATTAATAGAAAATATAATAACGATCATGATTAAAATTAATTTATAATTAGAAATCGCAAGAGGTACAAATAGATGCGAGCGGAGACTCAGGTTATTAAAGATCCTCCGCAGAGATAAATTGCGTATTAAAACTTTTGAGAAAGTTAGAGAATTATTTTACCTTGCCTCTCTGGTGAATTTCAAAAACAATATACAGGCAGAGATTAAGCGAAGAATCTTGGCTGCTAAGAAATGCTATTTATTAATCGTATAAAGTAAATTCATTTTCCGGGATTCGAAGCTTTGCATCTATGGGAGAATTGGTAAGGCTTGTGCTGGAGACGAAGGATTCGAACCAATTCGAAGAAAACAAACGTAACTCAAAAACCGTAGTAATTGCGCCAATCTAATGGGAATGAGCGAAAATCGATATTACAATACACTTATCGAAGTTTTTTATTGATCGATATATCTTTAAGCATGCTCATGAAGATCGATATTCAAGGAACTGCATCGCTCAAAACGACACTTTTCAATTCATAGCCAAGATTTTAAAAATAATTCGTACAACCTAATTTACATTATTATTTGCTCGTTCTCTGCCAAGCTAACTTATATTTGGTTCTTTATCGATTAAGCCTGGGCGTCCACTGGAATATTTTTAGCCGGCCGGGCGAGAAACCGATTTCTAGAAACCGATTTCAGCCGGCAGAAGAAACGATTTCAAACGGCAGAGTAAACGAACGAGTGGCCGTCAATTACCAGTTGGCCTAGTGCTCCGAGTTTATTTAAAAAATAATCGAAATTGATGTGGAGGACTTGTGCAATTGGAAATATAACCTGGCAATTAAAATTATTATAGAATTTCAATATAAATTTGCAATTGAAAATTAAGAATTTTTTTTCTTTGCCCAAAAGTAGCTTTATTTTAAATTTTAAATATAATATGCTTTATTTTAAACTTTAAGTATAATAAGTTTTATTTTCATTTTTATTATGTTTAATTAAGTTTATCTTGTTGATTACGTTACCAAACATTTCTACATTTGTTTTCATTAATCACTTATTAGTTTACGTATGGAATCCTATTTCCACAAAATATATGTGAGGTTCGATTAAATACCTAAAGAGAGCGTTTGAATATTGAACAGAGCTCTTTCTTGCTACGGTCGCTAGTGGCGAGGTAGAGGAGGGGAAGTGACGAAGGGTGGGGGAGGCTCCATCGGCTTCTTTCCAGAGCTCGAAGTCCGGCTAAACTCAGAGAGGCTTTTTTGCAAAAAGTTATTGACCGACTTCAATTGTTGGAAACTCATTTTTTTGGTCTCTTAAAACGCTATTACTTACTTTTTTTTTTTTTTTATAAATGAATGTTGAAATCTTAAAAGGGGAAAAAAACACTTTTCGGCACCCAGTTACCGATTTCATCTAAAACGTATAAAATTCGTTTTTACTATTTTTCTTCTAATTATTACGACGAAAAAGACCATTGGAAATTTATTTTAAAAAATGAATGCATTTTCTCTATCGCGTCTGGAGTATAGTCCGGCAAGATATAAAACAACCTTCTCCAAATTCGGAGGCGGGTCTGAGGGGTGTGGAAAAGGGGAAGGGAGCTCTACCACTTCACACATATTCGTCACATTAAAAGCACAATATAATCAGTACTTTTACCACAAACCAACCAGAGGTTATACATCCAGCATATATTATATCCAAAAGGTTTGCATTTATAAAAACCAGAACTATAATGATAGAAGGATAGGACAAGTAAAGGACGTGCCTTCCCCACTATGCGCGGCTGTCTGATTCGACTTCTGCGCAGGTCGTTTTCTATCTAGCCAGATTCCAGTTTGTTACCTTCTGAGTTGGGTACTTTTTTATTAGTTTCACCCGAGGCAAGTTAATAAACATATTTCAATATTATTACAGCTAATTAGAAATGTATTTCATAAAATAAGATATCACGCCTGGACTAAATTCCTTTTGTCTCATTGACCGGCTGAACACGGCCGGAAAATTCCATCTCGATGGCCGTTGTTCGGCCGACTGCGCGACTCCAAAGCTTTCTCTATATTTGCGATCCTTCGGCCGTCCACGGCTCAAAATGGCCCTATGCGGCTCGAAGATTATTCGGTCGAAAACGGTTTCAGTGGACGCGCGTCCTAACCCTTCAGCAGGCGCTTCAATTTTTTCAACAACAGCTGGCGCATGTGGCACAAAGTGCAACGTCTCTTTCGACCTTGATTATTTTTATTGTAATTACTATAATTTTTTTTTTAATTGAAAATAATAATACTACTTTTCATAACAAGGCATACATGATATTGAGATTTATTAATAAATAAAAGCATAACATAAATAAGAGGAAGTTGTCATTACAAATAAAAATTTATTTTTAAAACGCAAAAAAATTATAATGCCAAGTATTGAATATTAATATTATATAATTAAATAAAACCGGAAAAATACTAGTAATATCATATACTAGTAATAATACTAGTAATAAAAATTAACTAATAAAATAAATATGTATAATTAATATCTACAATAAAAAAATTAATTCACAAATTATAAATCAATAAAATGATTCTATATATACAAAATACGAAGTATATAAGATTGGAGAATGTAATTATGAAAATTAATATGTGTCTTTTGTTCAACAAAAAAAAAATACAATTTAGGCATTAGAAAACAGGATAACAGTTTATATTAACTACAGATTAATTACAGAATACAAAACGTTACACAAACTAGAACTTAAGAGTTTTGAAACACATAACTCGAAAGCCACAAAATTGCATTTTACCCCAAATCCACAGATGCCACAGATACGCGTATATAGGTATATATACATATATATATATATATATATATATATATATATATATATATATATAGAGAGAGAGAGAGAGAGAGAGAGAGAGAGAGAGAGAGGATCATTCCAACCTACTATAAACTATCTACGTCCATTTTTAAATTTGTTTCATTAATTAGAAATAAAGCGATTTAAGACTGTTACTTTGAGAATGTTTTTACGCGGGGGATTAAATAAGAAGACAAATAATCACTTAAGTGTCTATAATCGCTGAATTGGGCGGAAGTTTTAAAGATAAGAGTGAAAATCGGATCAAAAATTATTATTAAAAATACAAAACTTATTAATATAATGTGCGTATGAATATGATATTTTTTTCAAAACTTTCGGAGGAGGAGTATATTTCCACCTGCGTAGGTCACTGTCTATACCGACAGATCTTCGTAATTCTGGTAAATGTATTATTCTACTGATCTTATTTCACAACACAGCTGTATCACTAAAAAGACCTTAAAGCTCTTTCTTAGCGCTAAACCTTGGCCTATAAATATTAAACAGATTAAGAATACGACTAAATAAATGTTTCTCCACCGTCAGGATAAATACCAACGAAAAAACCAAAAGAGCCTTGATAAATGCTAGCTCCTCCCAATAAGGGTTGGATAAAAATTGTCTCCTAGGATCTGGAAAGGGCCATGCTGCTGAATAAAATGGACTTTTCCGGCTGCAATCCCCGGATTTTCCTTCTCACCCAATTCTCACGACTTAAGTTACCTCCTAACTTTTAAAAGCCGAGTAAAAATGATGAGTTCACAATTTTTCTCACCGCTTACTTAGTGGCTTAGTAATTAATACAAAGCTCTGTGGGGCTTAGACCCTCGCTTTCCTAAATAAACACAGGTTTAGTAGGCAATGTTTAACTCACTGCAGTAAAAAAACACCGCATGACTTCCTAGTACGCCTATTAAACTATAAATTGGTCTACCTACAGAGCCGAATTTTATATAGGCCCGGGCCTAGGCGCGCCATTGACAGGGAGCCGAAAATGACAGGAAGGGCATGCTAAAAAAAAAAAAAATGTTTGAATAAATAACAAAGAAAATGTTTACGATGAGTTAAGAAAAGTATTCATTTAATTATCTTTCATACAGTTTATTAGCCTACGTAATTATTGTTCTTTGAAGTTGGGTATAGTCTCTTAATGGGTTAGAGTAGTAGGCATAGACATGCTGAGAGCTAGAAGGTATACCCCAGGTCTATCAATATGTTTGTATCCCGAACATCTTGAGACCGTTGTTGTAGACGAGTGTATGCATTTGAAACCCTTTCTGGAGCAAAATACTGACAAAGGATAACCCAGCATGCCCCTAGCTAACGTTAGCAAGGTTTTGCCTCATTTCGATGCAGTTAACATCCGAACATTGACATTACATTATATAGAGAGATCCTTCTCCACCTTTCGTCGTGTGAAGAACTATTGAAGATCTTCAACCAGCCAGGACAGGTTGACATCATTAGCCCTGATCACCATCAAGGGAAGCCTTATCCAAGAAATGACAGATGCACACAGATACATTCGCTTGCAAAAAAAAGCAAGAAGGAAGGCTTTATAAAATGATTTGAAGGAAAATAGATTTACATATTAAAAAAACAGAACGCATTTTTAACAAGTGTTTCTTAATTTTTTTTTTATAGTTTGATCAAATGCTGACCGTTCCTTGCCAATATTGTTACATGAGTAAACTCAATTTTAAACTCATTTTACAAACTCTCTGAAATTCGTACTTGAGAAATTCGTACAGCTTCAATATATAATTTTATTATCAGTTTCATCTTAATAAGTCAATTATGTATGATCCATACATGTATTTCCAATAGCTTGTAGGGCTATTTAATTTACTTAATACATCCAAAATACGAAACTGGTTCTCAAAGTATTTTCATAAGCTATGTTACTATACGATAAAATTAATATTGTCATCATAAAGATTATTTTCTTGAGAAATATTGGCGGCCCAACCATACTCCCTCTCCCTCTCCTTTCCCACCCTCCCATCTATAGTATGAAGAGAGGTGAAAAAAACTTACGGGCGCCAAAACTTTAAATCCGGATCTCCCTGCCTATCAAAATATTCTTCTGTAAAATATAAATTATTTCTTCATTCAGCGTTATGATGATATTAATACAGGAGCGTAGCATAAATTTTTTCTTTTTCTTTATATTCTTAGCAGGAAAGTCCAAAAATAGAATTAATTTGGAGCGTACGAGAAAAACAACCCATTTTTATTAAAAATCTTCTCCAAAGGCTTATGAGTTCGGTCAAGGAAAAGTATTAATTTTAATATTTCTGAATAAATAATTTTAAATGTTTATATTAGAACGCTAACAGTAAAAAGAGGTACAGAGCATACATAAATTACAATACATCTTTTAAAATCTTCATCTTCATGGTTCAAAGCTGTCTAATTTATTTTGTTCGTTCAAGGGATAAAATAAATTCTAAGTGGATACTATACGTGTGTATTCAGGACTAAGAAAGGCTCCTTGCAAAGGTCTTGTTCAAAATAATAATACTTTCTTAAAGAATTTCATCCCGGTAATTTTCAACGATGACGAAACAATTTTGAACAGCTCAATAAACGTTGATAAGCAGCTATAACTTGGAAAATCAAAATAACGCTGGATCAGATGATCCTTTAACCTTGAAAAATTGATGGGTAACTTGAATACGGAATTGCTGCATTACTTACATTAGCAGCTGAGTAATCCTATGTTCTTTGTAGCATTGTAATGAATATAAGGGAGGGTACCCAAATATCGTCCCCCTAAGCCAAATTCGAAGTTTCAAATACTAAAGTAAAGTGTAAAATTACCAATAAATCGATAAAAGCAGATTTGTTCTATGACGATATTGCTAGTATTATTATTGGGCAGAATCATCGTAAATAATCTTTTCTCTCAGTTAACAACAAAAATATTTAAGTGTTATCATTTTAAAAGAGTGATCCTAATTTCGTCCCCCAATTAAATTCACATTATATTATTTATTTGAAGTTAATGACATTTAAATAAAGACAAATAACTCTCCAAAACGAAACTTATTTACACTAAAATGCTTCAAACATTTTTATTATTGATTATTTTATGAAGTACTTCGAAACGTCGTAACCAATGTTATAAAAATGTTTTTTTTTTTAATATAAAGTTATAGATCAAAGGTAAAGTGTCATTCACAAATTAATTTATTATATGATTATTTTATTTAAAAATGCGACTAATTCTCCATTTAAAGAAATGTCTCTACTTTTTGTAAGGATGAAACCAGAAAATGATACCATTTTAAACATATCGTTGATTCAACTAGTTTTTCTCCACGTTTGTCTTCACAAAAGCGCCTTCAGGCTAGTAGAAAAACCTTCAGGGGGGCGAATTTGGGACTCGGCATAGAAAACAATCAGGGCGTACGCAGAAATTTTTTTCGGGAGTGGATTTAAATTATTTTTGGCGGTTGGATTTAAAAAGAATAAGGGAAATAATCACCTAAATGCCTATAATCGCCGAATTTGGCGTAATTTTTAAGGATAAGCATGAAAACTAGATCAAGCTGATCAAAAACTATAAGCAGCTTTTCCTAATTCTATTGTTGAAAAATACTGAGCTAAAACACGAATCGACATGCCTATTTTACTATTAACAGTCTTCTGGTTGGTACTGAAGTAATTCAAGAGTTTTTCAGCAGGTATCAGTAATATCAACGCCGGATAACGGTAGGGCGAATTTAGGCGACGAGCCGGATTTTTGGCACATTACCTTAGTTATGACAAAACAGTTCCGGAACCTAGATCAAAAATGTCAAATTTACTTCAAATCCCGCACATCGCTGAGCTATATTTAAAAAAAAAATTCAAATTCAAATTGAATAATTAGCTTTTTCTATATAAACACTTTAATGTTGACAACATGCTTTATAGAAATTGATAGCAGCACTCGTTGACTGAATATAAATTTTTTTGATCTACTGCTTTAAACGTAAATTTAGAAAATTTCAGTGAACACAGGAAAATTATTCACAAAAACTATTTTATTAAAAAAGTAACTATAACATCCCAGGCATATATCTACCTTAAACACGAAATTTCAGTTTCGTAAAAAATTGTATTATTGAGCTAGACTTTCCACACACACACACACACACACACACACACACACACACACACACACACACACACACACACACACACACACACACACACAAACCCACAGAGCATTCTGTGAGACTTGGTTATTGACATGGGACCTAAATATGTAATCGGTAATCCGTTGAAAACTCGGATTCGAAATAATTCACGATCATAATACCCTTTCCCTTACTATATATTTCAAATATAGGTAAGCGAAAGTAAAAATGGTAGAGATAATTAAAAATATTGCCTAAAAAATAAAAAGATAAAATAATTCAAGTGCAAAAAGTTTTCGCATTTAATTAATTACCTCGCTCTTTTAAGTTATGAATATAAGTTTGTTTTTTTTCGAATTATGCAAATGTATATATAGAAAAAAAAAATTATCATGATTTTATCAGATATAATTAATGAGGAAAAGTTTCTCTGTGAGAATATTTTAAGCATACACTAGATTTTCCCTTAGAGGAAAAGGGTCTCCAACCCCTTAACTCTTGACCCTTAACCTTATCCCGAGTTTCAGTAACTTTTCAGTTCCATTTCAAGAATTCCTTACAAAATGCCAAGTTCATTAGGTCCTCTTGTTTTTGCCGTCTAAACGAGTTAATAATTATGTGAAGTCCTTCTTGAAACATTTTATCTTACCATTGTTTGAAGAATTTAAACAATTCTGCTTCTCCTTGGGGACTATTTTAGTATTGGAGTTTATATATATAAAACATAATATTATATATTATAATATTTATATAATTCATATAATAATTATATTATACTATGATATGTTATAATAATTATATTATTCATTAATTAATTATAATATTTCCAGGAAAATTCCCTTTTAAACTCTCTTCGAAAACTTTATTCATTTTCATCAGATAATGCTTCAGGCCACTTTGCCCATTCTCAAGTCTATCATCTTAGATGCTGGTATTGTATTAATTATGTTCCACGCCGTCCTAAAATATAACAAATCTTCATTCAGAAATTCCTTAATTTTCGATTAGGAATGATCTTGATTGTAATTTTTCATGGATCTGATAGAAAATTAAGAAATTTCTGATTGAAGATTTGTTTTATTTTATGACGGTGTGGAATACCTATAATTAATACCAACAGATAATATGATAGGCTTTAGAATGCACAAAGTGGCCTGAAACGTCGCAGGATTTAATTGAATAAAGAAGTTTTTAAATAAATAAAGTTTAAAGGGTATTATCCTGGAAATATAATGATATAAAATAATTTTAACTTTTTAAAATAAAAAATATATTTTGCATTCGTCTTATGATTTGTCTCATTCTTGCGAAATAGAAAGTCTAATTTACATTCAAATTGCACACAACAAATTACCAGAAGATCAAAATATCAGCCTAAGGAGAATGAATGAACTGGCTTTCGTTCTTATGAAGTTATAAAATTGTAACTTATTTTTTGAATTGCATACCTTCAATTTAGTTAAACCGAAACCTACCGTACCGGCGCACAGTCGAACTAACGCTCGGTTCTTTAGATATGGCTTTTTCACCCTGATATTTCCCCATATTACTTTCAATGTGGATCATACTTCCTGTACTCTGTGGTACTGAATCGAATTGTCAGCTCCGTTTAGTGGAAGGAGTAACGCTAAAGATTCCTATCCTAGTCTAATATTTTTTTTTAAATCCTAAAATAGTCTAATAGTAGAAATAACACCGATAATAAACTAAAAACGAAAACTCCTTGAATAACATTAAATCGAAACTAATATACCAAGTGAAAATTCAAATCGTTATAAATAATTTTAAGTTCTTCTAACCGCACTATCACACGCTAATACCTGTAATTTTTAATTGATATCAAAATAAATACAAATAGAATGAAAAGGGTTTATACTCGATTTTAACGATGATATAAAGATCAATCCTTATTTTACGGCGGTTTTTATTCTTCCTATAATTAATAGTAATTAATTAAGTCGTTAATTTCAAATGAATTCCGCTTATTTACTCTAAATTCGTGTTATTAAGATAAGAATAACACTGCATAAAAACAAATTGAAATAAATTTGTTAAATTCAAATCAAAGACAAATAAAATGCTGCTTTGTTGCCGTCGTTAGAAATATCAAATTCGTTAACCCATAATTTTCTGCTACAAAATTAAACGGATTATCGCGAAACTTTACAGGTTTTAAGGCTTCGTGTAAACGGTACACATTTCGTTATTGTATCACAGAATTATGACGCATTGTTGAGAAATAAGTGCCAACATTTAAAAATTCAAACTGCAATAACAGTCAAAGGATGTTAATGTTTATAAACTAATTTTTATTATTCTGAAACCTAAAATATTTTTAAATAGTTTGATCCAAATTCAATCAAATTTCATACCGTTATGACTGATATTAGTTGAGTAAACTTATACGGACCCATTCATAATGCGAAGTTTCAAGAAGGGGCGTAAATTTCGCATACCATCTATTAATTGACAGCCTTAACTTTAATGTTTGGTAAGTAATAAATCGGGATCTTGCGAGATTTTTACGAAGATTATTTAAATATTTCCAAAAACCTATTTTCTCATGAAACTTCTTAACTGGCCTGTCAAGTTTGAATTTTCTGTATCAATATTCATTGTATAAAAATAATGATTCTATTTAAAATTTTTCAGAATGTAAATATTACGTAATAAAATGTTATATATTTTACAGTATTTTAGAGTGAAACGTGCAGGTTGAATTATTTATTTTTAATACCGAGTTCGGCAATGGAAAATATCGGTAGAGGATTTTATCAAGTTTATTTCCCAATGCTAAAAGATGGTTTGAATTTGAGTTTTAACTTTTTGGCCAATGTCCGGAACAATACGTTGGCTCGATCCACTATGCGGCAGTTTATATTTACAAGTATTACTGATCATTAAAAAATTTAGTAAGCAATTTAATAGGTTTTAAATCCGAGCAATCAGATAACGAGAGAAAAAAAAAAGACTATTATTAAACTATTATTAGGTTATTACTGTTAAAATCCAAAATAAAGACCGAAGTCTCACAAATAGTATTAAATAAATAACCAGTCAACGTTTCACCAATTCAGTCATCATCGGGGCTAAAAAGCATTTGATCATACGAATGCAGACGAGAGACAGATCTCACTTCAACAGATGAAAAGAATAACCAAATAGAAACAGATTGAACTTTTTTTATATATTATATAAAATATATGTTATCGGGGGCTCCATATCGGAAGGTCCAGAAAATTTGCATCAAGAAGCCATCTGTCTCTTAAAAGCCGATTTCTTTCTCTGTGCATTTTTCAAACGCTCATTAATTTTGTGTGTTAATCAGGCTACATTGTCTTTCAAATCTGTATGACTTGTAATCTAATAGGCCAATTTTGTGAGTATTAATAATTTATTTTAAAATTTCAGAGGTCTTTTCATGAGAAGAAACCTTTTCCCAAAGTTCGAAAAATGTGAGCCCAGTAATTGTGTTCAATTAAAAACAACCCAAAAAAAAAGTGCTTAGCGCATAACTGCGCAAAATTTGGTGAACATTTTTTGAAAGAAAGCAAAAAATGCTACAAAGTGAAAAACAATTTTTTTCCCTTGGGATACCTAAAACAGGAAGGGTATTTTACAGATTATAGAAGAATTGTCTATTTAAAGCTTTGATCATAGCCGTTTTCGAAAATCAATTTTAATCAATATTAAATATATATTAAATATATTAAATATACATAGAAGCTATGTTGATCTGGTTAGAAAAAACACAATTACCTGATTCAGAATCACCCATCTTGAGCGGTACCAAACTGAGACAAGTTACGACTATAACTGACTGTGGGCCTGCTTGTTCATTCCTGACTAATCCGAAAACCTAAAGCGTGGGCGTGATCAAACTTTGAGATTAAAAACTAGGACACTTTTTAGATCACCAAATATTTGTAAAAAGGATGCTTTATTACATTTATCATATGTTGAAAGTCGTGTTTGTCTTCCTAGATCGGCAATCGGCCCCACTGTTCGCATGTAAAGTTCGTTAAAACTGCTCACCGCATCGGCCTACTCTTCTAGCACTGAAAATCTTAGTTTAAAATATTGTAATTATAATGTTTAAATAATAATGTTAGGCTTAAATCTAATGGTTTCATTTGTATCGCAACGGCAAAAATACACAAGGTGGCGGAATTATAATCATATTTAATCAGCACACACCGTTTTGCCTGTCTCAATAATATGGCTAGGTTATGTCTGTATAAAATTTTAACTATTTTGTACCGATAAACCACATATTAATTCTTCCAACTTCTACAGAGTGATGGCTTCTAGTAATATTTTGAATAGAAAATAAAAGAATCTAAGGCGTATCTCTGATTTTAAATTTATTACTACAGACATTAATGACCGTTATTCGTGCAATCATTTCAGTAATAAATATCCTATATTTGTAAGGAAATCACGACATGTTTTATCATTATGTGATTAGTAAATCAGTACTTTAATTTAAAAAAAGACATTATGATTTGTCAATGTTTGTATTTTAGTATTTAGATGAAAATTTCTTTCATTATTTAATGATAATCGGATTTATATTTGAATCCCATTTTAAAGAGATTTTTTTTAATTCATAAGACCTAAAATGTTATGAATATTGTCACTCCAATCCTACAAAATTGATTGGCTAAAAATGTTTTCTCATTTTATCTCACGTGACGAAAAAAAAAAATAATAAAGGTAATATAGGAACGGTCGAAATGTTAGCGTTATTATCAAAATTCGGCTTCGACATGATAACATAACCTAGAGCCGTCGTACTGCCGACCGACAGTCTCCTGGAGCGGTCAAGACGAAGCAGTATGGATATGACTTCATGCCTGAGCAGTGCCAACGAAATATGCCCCATTCCATTTCCTTAAAGCAGTAGTAAAATTCCTGTAGTCTCTGATCAATGATCAATATCCGTTTTAAATTCATACAGTATGTCACAATGGATAGTGTAGAAGTAGACTGCCGCTGAGATAAGTACTGGTTTATTTAATATGATATTTATTTAGAAATATATTACCTAAAATACTGCTGTTGACATTTATTAACGGAGGTTGAAAGAAGAGGCGGTAAAATTAAGAACCCCCCTCCCTGCCAAATATCCTTGTTCCGTCCCTGGATTTGCCTATGTATACAGTTGTAAATCTATATCTATGCCCAAAACTAAATCCTATTGAACATCGATGGGATAAGTTGTTGAAGAAAGAGACTCCCAACTCTACCGGTATAAATTAAAGAATTAAGGGTTGCAAGGGGTTGAAAACACCCCCACTATATATATTAAAAATATTTAAGTTAATGCCTTATAGAATGTATAATATAAGGTTGTTACAAAAGTCTTTGTGCATTAATCCATAGCTGACATTAAAATCTCCATTTGAATCCTTTTTCTACACTGATGCAAACAATGGACATACCGTTGTTTAATTTGACTAATCCTTTATTTAAATATGTGTCGCTTCACCATCAATATTTGCTGACTGGAACACCTAAACCAATATGTGCCTAGTTCAACGTATTTATGACTGTATTTAAACCACTTACTAACTGACTCCAGACAGTTGATTGATACCGGTCTCCCATATCATTTGGCAACTTTACTAAATGAAAATAGTCCACACATTAACGAAATATTCGATTATTTAAAAAAAAAAATTGAGGTATATGAATCGATTTAAAATTAAAGATATATAATCCTAAGTTTGTTATATATTTCTCTTGCTTCCACAATAATTATTCATGTATACATGTTTTATCTTAAGGTCTATTCTTTTATTTTAACTTATTTATTTTCTTCTTTTCATTATTACTATTTTTATTTATTTATATTTTAATTATATGTATATATTTATTTACATTATTTTATTTAATTTTTTTATTATTATTATATATTTTTTTTATTGTTTTATTTATTTATTTTTTTTATATAATATATATATATATATATATATATATATATATATATATATATATATATATATATATATATATATATTTTACCATATCTGCCAACTGTATTGGCAGTGCAGTGCGTTATGAACTCATATCGGTCAATCTTGGGTAGTCGACATAGTTGAACGTAGGCAGACATCACCTTGTCGTGGATTGCCTTTATAAATAAATAATAATAAATATGTGTACTAGCTGTCTCTACCTTACATTCCATTTTATAAATTTCACTGATAATGCTGGAAGAAAAAATGGTCATTCGTAGTCTTCCGAGACACTACTGGAAAAAAGGATTAAGTTCGAAGATAGCTGCTGAGGAAATTTGTGCGGCGGAAGGTGAAAATGTGGTGCATCGTAATGAAGTAGCGTTTTGGTTCAGGCGGTTCAATTCTTCGAATAACAGCTTTCAAAGTAATGCTTTGTGTTTGGTGAAATTATGAGGATGTTTTGCACTTTGATCTGGTTCCAGATGGCAGGGCTAAGGGCTATTGACATTTAGCTTTGGTCAATCATATTAAAGTGACGTTTCAGCAATACAATGCTCCAGCCCATCGTTCAATCTTAATAAAAGAAAAATTCTCAGAAATGGAGGGTGTTAGCATCTTATCCCATCCTCCTTACAGCTCTGACATTGCACTGTTTGGCTATGGTTTTTTTACGATCAATGGCACATTTTTTGAAAGGCTGGCATTTCAAAACAACAAGAATGTCAAATCAGGATATGAGGAGCTTTCCGCCTTGAAAACCAAGGACAACCAAATTCAACTTCTCATAGAAAGATGGGGTAATGTAATTGGCAATGATGGCCTACATTTTGAAGAATAATTTTAATGTGTAGATTTTAT
The DNA here is from genome assembly GCA_948150685.1 of Rhaphigaster nebulosa. Lineage (NCBI taxonomy): Eukaryota > Metazoa > Arthropoda > Insecta > Hemiptera > Pentatomidae > Rhaphigaster > Rhaphigaster nebulosa. The sequence continues at coordinate 45,588,371 of OX411307.1, forward strand.
ACTTTAATTTAAATTTAAATTGAAATTTAAATAAAACTTATTCTATGCACGAGGACTTTTCTAACAACCTATTATAAAAAACGAAACAAAGGAGCAAACATTCCCTGCTCTAATTCATTTATTTATAAAAGGGGAAAAAATTTAAAACTACTATAAGATTTTATTTTTAAAATTATGTTTTAATTATATTTCTACTTTGTTTTATATTTCCTCTGTTATTTATTATATAGGAGTGAATGAATGAAATTAATGAGAAATGAGTGGAATACTTGACATTAATGAATGAGTGGAACAAACTTTTTTATTATGGGGCGAAAGTCCCTTTATATTAACAATATATAAGTATAATAATTCATTTCTAGGACTTTAAGTCCATTTTTCTGGCAATATATTTATAATGGTATCAAATTTTTGTTAATCATCTGTTATTAGTTATTGTTATTGACATATTAATTGTTTACATCGATCCGGGGATTTATCATGAAGCAGGTGAAGGAATAAATGTTGTTTAAGGGAAAACTTAGAGGAGGATTGATGATTAGAAATCGGTAAAGAATTCCATAAAGAGGTACCACGAATGACGAGGTATATTCTTAAGGAAGCAGTTCTATCAGATGGTATAAACATACCGATAGGTTGAGATCTTGTATTAAAAGAATGAATAGAAAACGTGGAGTAAGAAAATCAAAGATGTAGGTAGGTTTTCTGGTTTTAAGAACTATGAAAAGAAAGACAAGGAAGTATTTCCGTCGGAAAATAGGATAAAGCCACTTCAGTATACCTAGAGATGAGCAATACTCTAATTACTTTTATGATTTGAGTAGTTTTTAACGGAAATACGCTGCTGTACTCAGCAGTACGCAGTACTCAGCCGTCGATCTGATGTTGAGTACTTTTCAATTTTTAAACTACTCCATCGTTAAGGAAAATATTTTTTCATTTCAAATTTCGTCGATATTAATTCGAATTCCATTATTATTAGATTATTGGAAGTCAATTTTTTTAAAATAGTATCGATTATAATATTCAGGTCCACTAATATGTTTTCGGTGTCGCTGTTTTAGAAAATAGAATAAATTTAAAGGTCTCGCGCTCAACATCGAAGGAATCAGAAAAGTTTAAATAAATTGAAATGTGAGCGCGGAACTTCAAAATCGATTGTATATTCAAAATGTGAAACCCCGGAAACATATTGGTGGACCTCAATTTCGAAATCAGAAAAATTTAAATAAATCCATATGTGAGCGCTGAACCTTAAAATCGACTGTATTTTCAAAAAAAAGTGACCCCGAAAACATACTAGTGAACCCCAATATCGAAGAAATCAGAAATTTATAAATAAATCGAAATGCTAAATATTATAATCGGTACTATAGTATTTTAAAAAAATGTACCTCCAATAAACTAATAATTATGGACTTCGAATCAATATTGACGAAATTTGAAATTAAAAATGTTTTTCTAAATAACGACGGAGTAGTTTAAAAATAGAAAAGTACTCATCAGATCAACGGCTGAGTACTTTTTGTAATCAGAAATAGATCTCAAGTACTTTTTGTACTTCGATGAATACTGTCAAACAATTCATAGGACTGCTCATTTTCATCTCAAATCCAGCAGATAATACTCCGTGTACCAGGGAAAGAAGGGGAAACAAGATGGGATAAATGGAGTTGCCGTGTATTTCAAAGAAAGAATCATGGAATATTAGATAGTGTTTAGGGATAGCTGTAGATTTTCGTTTGATCTAGGAAGGATGGTTATTCCAGAAAAGGAGCTGATCGAAGATGACGAGTTTTTTTTACAGTGGAATGAAAGTGAATGACTGTGGAAATATTAATTATCAATAAATCGGAATCCAGAAAATATAATAAAAGAGGGCTCCCCCTTTTTTTTTTATCTTTGTTACAGAATCATATTAAATGCATACATCCAATACCGAATCTAATACATTAACGGGTTTTTTTTTTGATGTTCGATTTACGTGGCACGCAGTAACACAATTGTTTTAATTTAACTCAAATATATCGATATACAACTGAAATAGCCATCTGTCACCACTTGCATTGATGATGACCCTCGTGCAACAAGAGAGCTACAGCCAAATTGGTGTAGTGTAGTACAAATAGCAAATTCTGGCTTTAGAGTCAATACAGGCAAATTGTTGAATGAGGTAGTAATTAAACCTTCTCTTATGAAGCACCAATAGGAGCTGCCACATCATCATGCACTGATTCAAATCCCCATCTACCTGGAATAGGTCACCCAATGGTCTTTCAGGTGAGAACAATTAATGCGTAACGAAGCGATAGTCAATTATTAAAATAGCACGCAATACTTTTCAATATGGCATTGAGTATTTCATGAAAAAAAAAATATATATTATGATTTAATTATAATATATAAGATATGTTTTCACTTCTATACATAGACGATTCTCCACTTTAGGTGCTATTTTAGTCACAGAGCATTCTAAAAATGATCAACAATCTGAATGGGGATAATTTTTTTTTCTGTTATTATCCCCTTGACGCTAATAACAGAAGAAAAAAAAATATATATATAAAAATATCCTCGATAGAATGGCTTCGACCAATGATACCATATGCATCAGTCACTTGGTGGCCGAAAACAACGGAATAGAAATAGAAATAGCTGCTCTTGAAAACCAAAAGATGAGTCAAAAGGGAAAAAGAATATATATAATATCAGATAGCCAGGAAGAATTAAAGACTTTAAATTCCTTTAAAATTACATCATGGCTAGTCTGGAATTGCCTCGAAACACTAAAGCTGTTAGCTAAGGGCAATAAACTTACCCTAATGTGGATCCCGGGACACGAAGGAATCGAAGGCAATGAGATAGCTACCCTAACACGGAAGGGCTCAGAAACTATATTAATTGGCCCTGGACCATACTATAGCATATTTACTAGTATAATCAGGAGAGAAATAGACACCTGGGAAACAGAGAAGAAGGAAACATAATGGCAATTCAAACCTGGTATGAAGCAATCCAAACTCTTCATCAATCTATCAGAGGAAAATACTAACGTTTACCTAAACCTAGCAAAGAATGAGTTGAGAACAATAACGGGTCTCCTTACGGACCATTTCCCGCTAAAATACCATCTAAAAAAGATGAAACTAGTGAAAGATTCCGTTTTCCGTCTGTGCCTAGAAGATAAAGAAAATGCTGAGGACATTCTGTGTGAATGCGAAGCTCTTATCTTATACAGATTGGAGTATCTAAATCAGGCAATACTGAAACCTGAAGACATCACTAGATCTAATCCTAAGGAATTAATATGCTTCATAAGAAGCATAAGATTCCTATGGGATCTCTAGACGACAGAGGGGTACCTCACAAAAGATCCAACATGGGTCGTGGTAAGAAAGAGCTTTCCAAACCTCAGTGTAATAATAATAATAACAATCCTCGAGGTCAACATTTCCTTCTCAATTTGAGGTTCTAATAATAAATGGTTATCTAGCCATAAAATATATAATGGTCGTTTTATTACTCCCTAGCCCTGCCACAAAGCAGAGGCTATGACTTTTGTAAATCAATGGCACCAGTTGCTTTCGCAGGAAACCTGAAAAAAAAAACCTACCATATTTGCCAGCATTCTTTCGAGTAGTGGCATAAAATATAATATGAATTAAAGATGAAACACGCCAATCATCTTTATACCATTTTTATCTCTGTCACTTAGTTTTCAATCACTCCCAGGCCCCGTTTTGAAACATACACCAATTGATTCTCAGAAAGAGAAATTTCGTGCTGAGAGGTGATCAGGCAATACAAGCAGGAAGCGGAAAACATGTGGTTTCCTTTGCTCCATTCTTTTTCCTCTTCAGTTTCTTCCAGAAGTGAATGTGAAATATTTGTATTGAAGGTCACTCCCTTGAGCTCAACAAAACCATTACAAGTAAGACTTATATTTTGCTTATTACATAGTTTCATAGTATTTCATAACCTTTCAGCATATATGCATATGTTTGTTTTTTTGTGAAGCTTCTCAGTCGTGCACATATTAAAAATAGTTGATTTTCACTTCCTGACCTCAATGAAAATTCTTAGGTTGATGATATCAAGAGAGGGGCAAATGGTTGATTTTCTTTTAACATTCACTATTGAAATCACAAAGAATTTATGTTTGCGTCCTCACTACCATAGGCAAGCTTCGAATTTAATGGCCGATTTCGTACATGGTCGACGTTTTTTAAAGCATTCTCATGCTCCATATTTTGTGCTCTCATCGCATAGGTCATTCCCCAGAATAAGACTTTTTTTAAAAATCTTTATCACAAAAACTACCATATTAAATGTGTGCCTGCTTCAGAAAGTAGTCATGGAGCATTTCCTGAAGGCAATAAAAGTTCAAAAAATCTAAATACTAGACTTTGATTTCCAAAAAAGTTTGATAACTAAATAGCGCCAAATTTGGATGATGACCCACATCATAAAACAAAACAGATAAACATTACCTATAGTACATAAACCTGAGGTTCGATGGCGATACCAATAACAACCATTGCTTATTGAACAGCGCATAAAGGAAATGTATATACCTCAGAATGAACCTTTATTTATAATATAATCCATGAGACATTCAAATATAAACGAAAATTTGTTTTTAAAAATTTATTTGCATCAGCAATTGTTTAACCAAAATTGTATCCTTTTTCCACATGATGACACATGTGTACATAATGTACCCTCCTTAATGACAAGTTTTTTCCATATAATCGGAAAAAAACTTATTTATCCCTTCACTACAAAAAGAAGGGAGGCGTTCCTTGAGCCAGCTGCGCAGAAACTCTTACACCTGAACCATCGCTGGGTGAAACGCTGCTCTACTAAAGCCTCTTTCAATGGCACAAACATGTGAAAGTCACTAGGTGATAAATCTGAACATTTCATCAAGATTTGGAGTGTTAGATTAGCAATATAGGGTCGGACGTTGTTGTATAGCCAAATGACCTCCCTGATGGACTACTGTCATATTTTGTTCCGAAAAGCAGCCTCCGCTTGATCCAAGGCTGTGCTGTAGTAAGTAGCATTAACTGTTCTCTGTTCGCTAAGGAAATTCAGCAAAAGAACACCTTTTGAATGTAGTTTTCAGTCAAACTCGTCATCTTCCGGCGATCCTGGGATTCATTCTCTATTCTTTTTCGAGAAAGATTTACACCAATAAAACACTCTTGAATGCTACGTTTTCCCGAAACTCGGCACGCAATTTCTGAAAAATATAGCGCCCTCCCGCACCATCACTTAATTATTATACGCAGCGCAACTTCCTTTTCACTGATCCTTGTTATTGACCCCCTACTCTTTATGAGGCCAGGCCAGTGGTTGCTCTCCACTGACACAGTTCCCCTTAACTAGTTTATGTATGACGCGGGTCACCCCTCTCTCTTGCTGGATCGACAGCTCAACTTCCTCATTTATATTTGAATATCCCACGTACAATAATGGCTGTTGAATTTTGACATCATAATACTTCTGGTTTGTTATTATCCATAATGAACCTATGTAATCGACCAATAAAAATAAAAATTTAACCTCCCCCTCAAATTAACAGAAGTTGAGATTTTACATTTCAAGATATGTAGAATCCGAAAAATCGAATAAAAACAGTCTTTCCGTCCACAGCCCGCCGGGATTCTATTGGGCCGATTTTCACTTCAGGATGAGCCTCGGATCATTATCATAAGCTGTTTTTTCCAAAAATAGCAGTAGATTAAAGGTTTCATTAGTTCATATCTCACATAACAAAAAAAAAAAAATACATATATCAATTCGAACAAATAACACAGGTCAACGATTTTAAGCATTTTTGAAGTACGAAAAACTTTTTTTCGTACATTTCGGGGGAGGTTATATACCCCAATCCCCCTCCCCCTGCGCACACCACTGAATAATAGAGCGCTTATTAAAAGCACTAGATTTGAACCTAAGTATTATATGGCTCTAAAAAGGCAAATAGCCATGGGAAGCAAACAAGGGATGTGACAGATAAAAATACACTGTTTATTGGAATGCTATTTTTAGGGGAGTCCTTTTTAGGGGCTGGACAAAGCCAGGAAGCCATTTTTGAAATTACTCTTTGTTATAAAATAAATATTTCAATAACTTATTAATACATAAATATTATTAATAATAAAATATATAAGGTAACAAGTGCTATCCCCCAAAAAAATATTAGGATATTAGCTCTAATTAGTTCTATATAATTCTCCAAATATTAGAAGAAAATGAATTTTTATTATTCAAACGAAAATCCTTTATTGACTCTAGTTTATAGCTGTGTCGTCGCTTATGCGTATAGAAATGAAAATTCCTCCCCTTCGAGCCAGCCATAAATCTGGATCGGGAAAAATGTGCATATTTCATTGCCAGTTCTACGGCTGATCATATATTTCCTTCTTTTTATTTCCAGAACTGAAAAACGATCTCTTGATCAGTCTGTTAACACACATTTTAGATAATGCTAGTATATATAATTCAGTTTCCTGCAAGTGCGTTTTTGATAAATTTACGTTTTTAATCCCTACGTTTTTAATTGTTATATAGATTTACTATTAACCTATGAAACGAAGAACTTGATTTATAAACTCAAGGCCAAAAAACCGGGGCACTTTGAATTTCATTTAAAAATACAGATTAATGAAATATTGTTGGGCTTGAACCAGCTCATTCATATATAAGTCAGATTAATAGGGTTTACACAACAATCGTCCTTTGCAGTAATCCTTCTAGGATCAGTGATGGATGTCCGAAGATTGCAAATAAACTTAATTCAATTAGCCTTCTGTTCACTAGAATTACTATACTTACCCGTGTGTGACTCTTTTTTTCAAATTTATTCCTTATTTTAATTTTCTTGGTTATTATTAGACACCACGGTTGTCGCTCTAATCATTGGATTATTCAAGAACGGGAGAAACCAGAGATACGCGGCCAGGGCCCTCGGGCTACCGAAAACGGCGGTTCGGTCCAGAGGTACCAGGAGACATGCAGCTACTTCAAGAGGCCGGGGTCGAGGCGGCCAAGAGCGACAGACCATGGGGACGACTGCTTCATTGTGATGCAGACTCTCCGAAACCCCTTCCAGACCTCAGATGATACGACCGGTCGGTTGCTTGTTGCTCGGGGTGTGATGAAAGCGTACAAAAACTAGCAGACGAATCGCTGAAATGATCTGCATCCTAATGTGTCTACCACTGGTCCTTTCCTCACCACAGTGCACCGAACGGCTCGTCTCCGTTTTGACCGCTGAACTGCGCCTGATTGGGCTTCTGTTCTGTTTTCTAACGAGTCCAGATTTAACCTCTATGGTTCAGACTGTGATGAAGAGGGGAACATAACAGAAACCAAATCAGCCGCAGTCCAGCGGGCATGATTTAAGGGAAAATGGAGGCGAGCCATTCGGTGGGCTGAGGTGAGGAGAAGATCTGTGCTAGGCACCCTGGGGTGCAGATCATTTCAGCGATTCGCCTACCTTATTTTTGTACGCTGATATCAACACCCCGAGCAACACGCAACCGGCCGTATTAACAACAAGGCGTATCTTCTGAGGTCTGGAAGGGGTTTCGGAGAGTCTGCATCACATTGAAGCGGTCGTCGGCATGGTCTGTCACTCTTGGCCGCCCCAACCCCTGTCTTCTTGAGTAGCTGCCTGTCTCCCAAACTCTAGACCGCTCTCCGAATCTTCCTATCCGGTAACCCGAGGACCCTGGCCATATATCTCTGGTTTCTTCCAACCTCAATTAATGTGATGATTCGAGCGAAAACCGTAGTATTCAAGACCATTTTAAGGAAGTTAAATACCAACAAAATGAAAATAAAAAGAAAATTATAAAAAAAATAATAAAAAACCGCACACGGCTTCTTCTAGTGAACTGAAGAATAACTGAATTAAGTTTATTTGCAATCTTTGGACATTAGTCACTAATCCTAGAAGAATTACTGCAAAGGACTATTCTTATATAAACCCTTTTTATATTACATTATACCTTCAAATACAAATATTGCTATTAAACTAAATTTTCAAATAGGCCAATTCACGCTCTTGCACTTATTAAAACATCGTCAGCAGTTGCTTAATTCTCTTGCTTATGTTTTTTTAAATATATTTATTAGTTTTTTTGGCTTCTTCTGTGATAAAATAATTTTCTTGTTTTAAATATTTTATCATTATTCATTTTAATTTGTCGATGTTTATTTTATTTTTATTTTTAGATACAGTTTCATTTCATATTTAATTTCAGAATTGATTTGGTTAATGTACAGATTTTTTTTTTTTTTTTTGTAAAATTTTGTTTTATTTCACAGAGAGGCTTTTCATTATATATTTCCGGAGTTACGAATATTTTATTGACCAGGAACAAATTTAATTTAATAATTTGTATTCTAAAAACAATTTTTTGTCAGGGAAAACTAAATTCCACACCACACTTTTAAGCAAATTAAGTGCCAATTCTAGGCCTATCCCAAAAGAAACCTCGATATCTGAGATATCTGTAGCTCAGCAGCTGGTTGAGGAAAACATTCACAAGTAAATTGTGATTTAAAAAATAAAACTTTGCGCTATGAATACCAACGAAAGCCTCCTTACAATGAATTTAACTAAGCCCAACTATATTTTTAAAAGGAAATTTTGTTTACTTTACGATGATGCAATTGGAACTTAATTACTTTGAACAGTTTTTGAGCGATCGCTTTCTATTCACTAAAATGTGATAAACAAATTTCCTGCTTTTCTGCGTGGAATCGAACCATGGTCCATATGAACTATTTGATTGCTCTTAAGGTGCAGAATCAGCCCTTGAAGTTTTCTGGTTCTGATACTGTATACTATGTATATGAAGGCTGGTGGGGAAAAACGATTAGAGTCCATTTTTTTTTTTCTCCAGATTTTAGCTATCAGTGCCATCTTTAATCTATAAAACTATTCACTTATTTGTAAAACTGAACAGAGTCCTTAGTATTACAAAGAAACTTATATGCAGTACTGGAGGAGAAGGATAATCCACTCAGTACTTAGTATGAACGATCTGTGTCCATCAGTCATACGCAAAGATTAAAACGCTCTTGTCCTTCAACATCCGCATTCTCTCGATGAAAGTTCAGTATTTTGCACGTAGGATGGGTCTGTGGTAAATAAAGAGCTGATATCGTGCGATCGATGCACTTCCATTTTGTTGATAATGTATTTAACGGCGAGTTAAAGTTGCTCTTCCCCTCCACTCGCAGACAATATTTCCTCGGGTCTTTTCTATATCGAACCATCAACTCCCAGCAACCTTCTTCATCTACAGCATCCTTCAATTCAAATGCTCCTTCAATTCAAATCCTCTGTCCACTCACAGAAAACAAGATCGCGCCTTTCTGACCACTACACCTCTTCCCAGAGAACCAAAACATTCGAACGTTCTTTTCTTGCCCGCTCCATTGCCCTCTGGAATTTCCTCCCTTCTAACTTCCGTCATTCTCCTTCTTTCTCCTCATTCAAATTCCACCTTTTTCAACATCTCTTCACTTCTCAAAAAGACGCTGTCTATTCATGTAATTTTAATTCAAGATTAATTTCTTGATTATCAGTAAACAATTGTTTCAATCATCATACAAAGCTTCAACTCACTTAATCATTTCATAATTTACATCATTTTTATATCCTCCAATCATGAAATTCTGTTAAGAAGTGAGTAATTGTTTTTACCGTTGTTTTAACCCTGGATTGTTCCGTTATTTTTATATATTTATTTTCTACGTCATTTCTTGCTATTTTTTTTTCTTTTCATTTTTTGTCAGTACAATTATATTTATTTAAATTTTTCACCAGAAGCATATTCTTTTTTGTTTTTTTCTTTTTTCGTTACTTATATATTTTAATTGAGATTATTGTAAATATCAATTGACTTTTATTAATGTAGTCTTTGGCCAGACATTTCTTTTGTTTTTTTTAACTTGCACATACTTGTTATTCTTAAGGGACATAGTCCCAGAATAAAGTTTACTTTTCTATTCTATTCTATTCTAAATCCATCAATGCGCGGTTTAAACATGTTTTTGACTTATGTGCCGGGCAAAATAAAACAAAAGCTCGGACATCAGACAAATAGCGTGTTATTATAAGAAGAGCCCGTGTAAAACATAGGCCTTTCAAAACAGTGTACTGTGATTCAATATCTTGTTTAACAACTGGCCTGCCTATTTCACTCCTAAGTACAAAAATATTTGCCCCATTGCAACTTGACCTATTTTAGATATAATGCTTTGTAATCACTTACCAGGGATCCTACAGTATAAACAAATTTAATAGGGTAGTACCAAAACATAATAATACAAAAACCACCTCTGCGAAAGTTGAAAAAAATCTTTTTTATTAATTTTTTTTTTTTTACCAACTTAAAAAATCTGTATGCGTACAGATGTATGTGGATCACTGTGGTCCAAAACTACAATCTGAATGGAGAAAATTATTAACGGTTCAATTTTTCATGGTTTTTGCTTAATACAAACCTGATAACACATTTTTGGTGCGTTTTAATAGTTTTCATGTGTTACTGAATTCAAAACGAAAATAATAATAAATTCAAGGTTTTAATAAAAATTTGTATTAATTAGGTTTTTGTTTTAAAAAAAAATATAGGTTGCATATGTTATGAAGAATAATGATATAATTATTTCATGGAAAATTGAAATATATATAACCTAATAAAGAAATCTCCTCAGAAAATTTAGCTGATAAATTCATCTTCTTCCGCTGAACAGATGTATACTTCTAAATTTGAACATGATGATTCTTCTTCTTTTGAAGATGGAAATTCTTACAACAGTAATTTTTATTCCCTTCCCTGCCCGTTCCTTTCCATGCTCCTCTTAGATTTTTATATTAAAAAACTCAAAATAAATGATTTTTCTATCACGGTCCCCTCCCCCTCTACCACCACTGTCGCCGATTTATGTTATGTTTATGCTACTTACAAATTAAGTGAATTCAATGGAAATCTAAGCATTACATCAATGAAGCATAATTTTTAATTGATTGACATCGAATATTATTTCGTTGTTAGTTAAAACAATTTATTATTGATTTTTAGAATTATTAAAACAAAGAAACTTTTTATCGAATTGCTTTTTTGATCGTTTAAAAAACAAATTCAAACTCGAAGTAGTATTATTTCCCTCAAAACACCGCCATTTCAAGGTGGTTGGAGAAAGTTTTATTGAATATGGAAATATCATTACTTTTAACCCTATAATAGCTTCGTAACCATTGATTTTAACAAAAATATATATAGAATCATTTTTATAGAGATTTAAAAGTACTGTAATTTTGTATGCGGTAAAGTTTGTGCGATAAACTTCATAGTTTTTGAGATATTCACAAAAAAAAAACTGAAAAATAATCAGTTACCTATTGCTCTTCCCCAACCCCCATAAAAAAACTTTTTGCCAGTTATTACGGGAAAGTTGATGAATTTATTTATGGAAAGTTTCAGATTTTTTTTTTTTTGATGTTCAGGTTACGCGCGTTTTTATCTAATTTTACTATTCGGCATACTGCATATTTTCTCTTTAAAATAAAACTTTTAATGTCGTTTTATGGTGATGATGTTCTTATATATATTCTTTATATATGTTTTTTCTATAATATGTTGAATGCGTAAAAATGAGTAAAATATATATATATATATATATATATATATACATTATATATATATATATATATATATAGAGAGAGAGAGAGAGAGATACAATGAATTACGAACATAAGGGAAAAAATTAATTCAATCTTTCCTAAGCTAAAATGTTTATACCATAAATCAAAATATTCCATATAACAATATAGTACGTACTTTCATTTAACCCCTCCATGGCAAAATAAAGGAACGAAAGGACGGGAGATGTAAATACTTCAGTAGCCTGAAATAGAGTGTGGAGTCGCTGGAAGTAATTGCATGATTTGGCATGGCCCAGAGCTTGGACGAGGCAAATAGATGAGCCAGTTCAAACATGCCTGGTTACTGTAAATGAGACTATATTACAATTTATGTAAATCTGAAGGGGTTCATTTTTTTTATTTTACCCCCCCCCCCCCCCCCCCCCCAGATTGCTATTTTGGACCACTTTGTGTCGGATCTTCGAAGCTAAAACAAGAAAAAATAACTGATATACTACAATTGGTAAAGTTCTGTTATTCTCATGGGCGAGACTTTTTCAAACGTTTGTTGGCAAATACTCTCAAGCGGGCCAGGTCATAATTATCACTTTAACGGTTTAATTATGTTTCTCATTCCCTAGAAAGGGGATAAAGCCAGAAACATAGCAAGAATCTGATATTGCTAGGCAAAACTAGTAATAATATTAACGTCATCTTTATTTTAGAAAATTGTTATAACGGTTAAAAAATCATAATGCTAATGGAAAGCTTCTATTGACGTATATATATATATTTTTATTGTGTGTTTTTATTGCGTTTAAGCCCGAGATAAATTAAATTGTGAATTTTTACTCCCGTTTCTCATTTTATTTAAAGAATAATTTTATTTTTTTATTATAATGGTGGTAAAAAAATACTGAAAAATTTATTGAAAAGTTTATTTACAATTAAGGTAAATAGGATGGAATGTTGATCTAGTTTAAGATTCATGATTTTCTTATTTTAAAGCTAGCTAATATTTACAAGCGAGTGGGATCATACTACGTACTTACACAGAGGCAGTCTGTATTTTGTATTGCTCTCAAACGTAGTTTCCGGTGTAAAGAGTTGGGAAAAAATTAACTGTAACTGATAACTAAAAACTACAACTAATTTAGTTGTAATTCAGTTGAGGTCACAACTAAACGACTAGTTGTTATTCGTCAACAGACAACTTTAATAATTTAATTAGATATCAGTTGAAATGGGCAACTAAGTTTTTTTTAGCTATAAAATATTAGTTGCAATGGCAATTAAAACTATTTAATTTTATTCGTATTTGACGAATAACAACTAACAACTAAATAAGTAAATTATTATTTTTTTTAAAATACTTATTATTTGTTTTCGTTAGCTGTTTTTCAAAAGAAACTTTTCCCGAAGACGGAGATGTTTAGTGCTGTAATAGATCTCAGAAAAAGTTACAATTTTAAATGTAATTAGAAAATTTAAAAATATTTTTGAAAATTTAAAAACTTATGTAATTTCGAATAATTTTGCGAACTAAAAGTTTATATTTTATTTTATTTTTTCCCATTAATTCTCATTAATTTATGGAAAAATTGATGCATACATAAGTACATATTTCAAGTTTTATTTCACATATAAATTTGGTCTCTTGAATTATTTTATAATTTTAAATGTTAATTATTTTGTTTGTTTTTTTAAATATTTGTCTATTTATTTGTTTTTTAAATTTTATCAACATTCTGGATTTATATTTTTTAATATATCTCATATACTGCTACATATTTGGATAAATATAATTGCACATATATGCACACATTTAGCTTTTTATTTTACATGAAAGTCCGCTCCCTACTGATGATATTTTTTCGTTTATTATATAATTGATATTCAGTGATAAATTTCAAAAAGTTAAAATATTAAAAAAAAAGTAATTTATTTTTAAATATTTATTTATTATTCTTATTGTTGGTGGAGGGGGAGGGGGGTGTGGAATTCATCAATTTAGTGATCGTTCAGTAGCTCTTTCACTATCGAAATTTTGTTCGACAACGAGTATTTCTTATAATTATTTGTTCACAAAATTCTTCTGTATAGGTGTCTTATATTAGATTTTTTAGGACGTTTTTTCCAAATTTACCATCGTATTTCCGATAAGGCGTGCGCTTGGCGCTTTTCCGTTACTGTTGAAGTTTTCTTTTATGTAGGGATCGTTTATTTGGTTTTCGAGGATCCCAATTCCTATTTTGAATTGGATTTTTTATCGAGCATTCGCATTTCGAATTTCCATGACAGTTGACATCGTTTTTGTTGTAGGTATCGTTTTATGTTCACAAGGACAAGATACGCTTAAAAATGTCAAATGTAATGGTAATTCGAAATGCACATGCTTGATAAAAAATCCAATTAAAATAACGGAATCAGAACCCTCGAAAATCTAATGAGCATATCGAAGAAAACTTCAAAAGCAACAGTAAATTGAAATGCGCATGCACAATCAAAAATCCGATGATAAATTCAGAAATAGCATCCTTGAAAACCTAATAAACGATACCTATACCAAATAATATTGCAAACTAATTATTTATAATTAGAGAAGCTCGTTGCCGAACAAAAATTTAAATTCGATAGTAAATTACGCAAACTTGATAAACTAATGAACGATCACCAAATCGATACAATCCACACTCCCGTTACTCAGAAAACATAAATATTTAAAAATAAATCAACGTTTTTTTTTTCTAAAAATTAGTTGAAATTAGTACTGAATTGCAATTATCTATAATTTCCAACTGTTTAGTTGGTTGCCGGTATTTTAGAGATTTTTTGTGTTGGAATCTTCCAATTATTTAGTAGTAATTAGAAACTAAAATGGCTTGATAAAAAATAAGTATGTTTTGATAAGAAGGAAATCTAAATGCAGAGTTGGGGCAAATATTTGACAGGACGCTCTGATCCTCTTCCCATAATTCATGCTATTCAGAGCGGACGACATAAGCCGGCCATGAGGAGCGCCGCCTCCAAGAGTATTGCGTCCCTACCTCCGCCCTGATATATATTTTAGAAGACCTCCCCGGATGGGTCTAATCTACAGCTTGATAAAAATCCACGATCATTGCTAATAAATCAACAACGAGCCCTTTCCATGTCGCTTTATCAAAGGGTCTCCCCACTAGGGTCCTAAACAGAGAATTCCGTTTCACGTCATTTGCGCATTATCTACAAGATTAATATTCTTTTCGTGGACTAAGTCGTTGTTATAATGATCAAGTTCTGAGAATTTGAAATAACTATTCACTGCTCATGAGAATCTCTGGTATATATTGAAAGCAATGCAATATCGTACTATTGCTTTTATAAAAAAGTTATAACAATCCTGAAACACACTTTCTCTCACAATGATATTTAGTCGTATGTTGTAAATTAAAAAACTTATAGAAGTAAAGAATTAGAAATTAACTTTAATTTTAAAAGAAATATTACACTGACATTCAATTACGCTTCTTTCAAACTTAGTTGTAATATCTTAACTAAGTTACGTTATGGCTTTGAATTGACATGGAATGCCCTTCTGTAAATTAGATGGACTCATTTTACCCTACGGATTGTGAAAGGGATGGACTCAGTAGAATCGTAGGTGGAAGAGGGAGGAACAAAGATGAACATTGTTTGTCTGAACTTCTTGAAAGAGTCCCTTCCTTAACCTATGTCCACACTGTTCGACTTTCGATTCTACATCGCAGGCTTTAGGGTTTAGTATAAAGGGACTTTATTATTCCGAAGGCTGAAACCAACCAGAGATCACTCCTCTGGTAAGCAGTAAAATCATTTAATGGTGGCCACACCCCTACAGTGAGGAAGTAAAGGTAAATGTAAGGGTTGTTATTTGGCACCTCTTGTCGGAGGAGGGAAACGCATCGTTGGTGGGCTTGGTAGACAAGCTATATCTTGTAAAATGGTCAACAAGCTAGGATGCTGGAATATTTCATCACTATACAGACCAAGAGGAATAGAAGTTCTCTTATCTCAAATTGAAAAATATCGAGCGGACATAACCGCCAACCAGAAGATCCGCTGGACCGGCAACTGGCTAGTAGAAAAAATACATACTTGAAGCCTACTTGGGATCAGGAATTGGAAGGCAATTGCGCAAGATAGTGCCGAATGGCGGCGGCTCTATGATGAGGCCAAGACCTACCCAGGGTTGTAACGTCACGGAACGAAGGTAAAGGGACTTTAACTATATAGTTGACAAATGGTCAGGAATATGGTACTTTTAAACTGTCCAGAGATAAGAGGGAATGAGATAGGAGTAGGGCAAATAGGGTTCTGGAAGTATGAAAATAAATGAACTTGACTCCACACGTGAGAACAGGAACACTTAGGTCAATTCCTATAACAAAAAGGGATATCTTACTTCTTTAGTTGGTCAGTATCCAGAAGAGGCCAGTTTACCGATGGTTTAACAAATGTGTAACAATGATCGTTATCAAAATTGTTCATAATCATGATCATTTTCCTATACGGTGAAGTCATTTCTTAGCTTTAATTGTACCATTTTTTTTTTCAGTTTAGTTTGAATTAGAGGTAACGGGGGCGTTAATGTCATAAAAAAATAAAAGATAAAGATAAAGTTTCATCCCGTTATTCCAAATACTTTGGAATCTACAGGGGGTGATCCATGCCCGTTGGTACACCCTATATATGTCACTTATAATATTATACCAGCCTTTAAATTAAAAAATAAATTACGGTGACATGGCGGATGCGCCTATGAAGCGCAACCTCAACAAATCTAGAAACGCAGAAGCATTTCCCAAATCGTATCTTACACTTGTTTTACTTCTTTCACAAATCTTTTATTTTAACTAATTATTTAAATATATCAGCCATAACGAAATATAAAATATCTTCAGGTCAATATAGTTCAAAGACTTTTCAATGTACGCCCGGTGAACTTCATATTCTAAGTTTTTTCCTAATATTTGCCACAGGGTGAATATGTTTGCTCAATGTTCGACCGGTTTAACCTAGATATACATTAATATTAAGGTTTTTTTTTTTTTTTTTTTGAGAGGGAGAGAGAAACTATTTATCTATTGAATAATATTACATTCTGTCCCAGCAGGGACAATGATAGTAGTGATCCAAGAAATCATTCATACCATATTTACAAAAAAAAAAAAAAAAAAAAAATAATAACAACATAAAACATAAACTTAATACAAGAAATAATAAATAAACTGTTAAGCTTCATTTAAATACTCTTTAGAAAAAAAAAGGAGAATCGTCAAAGGTTATTAAAATTTTTGGACTCAAAAAAGAAAGCTTTATATATATATATATATATATATATATATATATATATATATATATATATATATATATATATATATATATATATATATATATGTATATATATATATGTATATATATATATGTATATATATATATATATATGTATATATATATATATGTATATGTATATATGTATATATATATATATATATATATATATATATATATATATATATATATATATATATATATATATGTATATATATATATATATATATATATATATATATATATATATATATATATATATATATTTATATTTATATATATGCATATATAAAATCCTTGGTAAGAATTAAGTTGTTGTATAGTTTGTTAGATGTAACTTGAGTCCTTATTAAGACTATTGAAATTATAAGAATATTTCACGCATATTTTTCTCATAATGAGAAGAAAAAAATAATGCATGATAAAATAATTAAATATGGTGATGGGATTTGTCATGAATATGTTGCTTATATTTGTTACCAATTTCAATCACTTAATATTTGAACCATGCAGTCCAACATTGATTTTACGTAACTATTTATCCTGATATAAATTTAAGAAGAAATAAACAGTACCAACTCATATCATTTTTTCATTCATCAAAACTTAAAAGAACCATCATCATCAATTTCTACGGGATTATTCTCTTTCATCAAACTATAGGAGAAACTTTTGGTTACTGATGATTAATAACAGCAAGGGGTAATAAGAGAGCGGGACTTTAAAAACTTAGTCCCAAGTCTGCTACTCTTCGCTTTCCAACAGAGATTATACTCCCTCGTATTGATTTTGGCAAGAGGACATACTCTCAAGGAATAATTACACTTTTTAATTTAATTTTATCAGTTTTATTTTGTAGATTCCATGTTGTTATTTACTGTAATGAAGAAAAAATTCTGCCTAAGACATATAATCCAAGCATTTGTCGAAACACGGTCGATCGTGGCGAAGCCTGATATGTTCCAGTTAAAAGTTGATATTCTGCTATTTGCTATCACTTTAAAATTACAGTTAAAATGCATAAATAGATTATACACAGCAAAATAATGTCCCGTTTAATAATTTATCTAACCTTAAAAAAACCATTCACGCACTCAATAAACCAATTAACGGACTTAGTATCATACATATCCTTCTAAGTTTTCTATTCCTCTTCAGAAACTAATCCCCATCCCTAATTTTCTGGTGCATTATTCAGTATCACCAATCCTATTCTGCAGTACTAAAATTTACTTTTCTTGTCTTCTGGCAGAGGACAGATTCTCCACTAAAGACAAGAGTCTTACTTAATTGAACTTGAGCAGGAAAGACAAGATACTGACTAGATTTCGTTCCAAATATAGGGGCTAAAGCCATGTCTCCTCAATGTTTAGTCAATATTAAAGTATAATACAAATCAGATATAAATCATTTAATTACTTATAATTTTTAATTAAAAATTATTTGAAATAATACAATTAAATTATAAAAGGCTGTGTGCCTTTTATCCTTAGCAC